>JABMIG010000242.1:128146-231113 GCA_013187285.1 Cyclotella cryptica | reverse complement strand
TAGAGCTAGTGAGAGCAGCAATCAGCACGCTCAAGCAGCTGAAAGCGCTAACACAGGTTAACATGAGCCCTCCATCCCTCATCCATCCCACCCCATACAAAAAATCACTGGCAGCGATTGGAAAATTGTTCAGCAGAAGTTTTCTTCCTTTTTCTTCGCTGGAAGACTGGAAGATGTCTGCATGTGGGAGTTGCAGGAAACATAATATGTCTGTAAAGGTAGGTCCTAAGGCCCAACCTTACAGTTACCCGTACCCCTTATTTTCTAGAATCCCATATCTGTATGGGTTTTTGTGTTTTCCTTCCTTGTTTACCATTTTTCACTTCCCAAATTGGAGTGCTGATATTAACTAGAGTTTGAGGGAAAGTTGATTATTTAGATGCCAATTTTTGTGTTCGACAGTAGTTGACTGTAGACGTTTGTAACAGAACTTAGAAATGACAATTCCTTAGGAATTGCAATGCTCACGTCATCTCATCGTCATTACAATTCCTAGGATCACACTGTTTTCCCGGTGTTCTTGCCCTTACAATTCCTTAGTAATAGTACTCATTCATATCATTGAACACGATTCTCAAGGAATTGTCATACAAACCCCCTGGGAGAGAACTGTGTAAAGAACACTATTCTCCCCAACAAGATATTAATTCACGTAGGGATTAGTACAATTAAAATGACTGTCAGTTGGATGCGTTTTGGCGCCAAATTTGGCGACAAATGCTTCCAACCTCTCCGTTTTCACGCAATTCAAGCGTAATTCAGCGGTGGACAAAGAATTGTTCTATGTATTCCTATAGCAGAATTACAAATCCTTGGTAGTGCAAACGTCAACGTGGAATTGCAAATTTCATTTTGAGATTGCTAGGCAATCTCAAATTACCAAGCACTTGGCCAAACATATGGTGAAAAGCAGTTGCCATTTGTTGTTTTTATTGGCACAGCAAACACAAAAGGGAATTTTCCTTATTGAGAACTATTTCTACTGAAAAACAACTTAGGATTGTCAAATTTTGAGGAAATAATACGAGGGCCCAATCATTTCAGATAAATGATTATTTTTGTGTGTCATGTGGCTTTGCTCTATTTGTAATCTGTCTTAGTCAGGATGCTGTTCAATTAAAATTAAAAATAGTCCTATTGTCACTGTGCCGCCTGATAAAAGTGAAGATGGCATGATATGTTTTAGAACGGAGGAGTTCACGTGATTTTTTTAAAAATGCGATTTGAGTCTTCTGCGGAATAAATATGAGGAAACGGATGGCTTTTCTAAATGCTTCCAGGAATCGTGATTCCGTCTGCCGACACAGAAAGCATCCAAAACGGCTGGAATTTCAATTCCCGGACAACTTTTAAAAATGAACCCTAGCGTAAATGGGAATTCGTAGATTATGTACCAGTTCAACAAAAGGCATCTCATTGGATGCATTCTGAAGAGTCAGACCGGTTTTCAAAAACCATCCTTCGCACCAGAATGCATCCAGGAATTCAAATTGCATCATAGTCAGATGCATTCTGGTGCAAGGGATGGTTTTCAAATTACATCTCTAAATAAATCCACCGTAACACTGGAAAAATGATTTATGTCATTAAGTACGCATCTTCATTAAAGACTGTATACATAGCACCTATGTTCAGTCTCGTGAGTTCAATGCTAGGTGACTTGTACATTTTGTTGGGGTCTCTACATGGTGTGTTTGTGTTTCTGAGGGTACAGGAAGAACCAGGAATGCAACTTATGCTTTTTTCACATGTTAAACCTATTCATTTTTCTTTTGTCCATAATCAAATAAGAGAATTATTTATGACTGTTTGTTCATACTTTACACTTATTTGCAAGCGATATGATCCTAGCTCTTGACACTGACGGCTCATATCTCTCAGAACTCAGGGGAAAAAGCAGAGCTGCAGCATACATGTTTTTTTCACAAAAAAGGACAATCCGGACTTTCATAGCAGCGCTGTTCTCATTCTGTCCAGCATAATCAAACATGTCATGGCCTCTGCATTGGAAACGGAAAGTGCATTGCGATTCTACGGATGCAAAGAAGCCATCCCCCTCCAAGTAACCCTCGAAGAGATGGGACACCCACAACCTGGACCCACCCCTGTCACCACTGACGATTCAACAGCTGTCGGACTCACCCTCAAAACCATGATTCCCAAGGCTTCAAAAAGCATGGACATGCATTTCCAATGGCTGAAATGCTGATGAGCGCAATCACTATTCAAGTATCTGTGGGAAAAGGCACCAAAAACAGAGCTGACTACCCCAGCAAACACCATTTCGCTAAGCATCACCGATTGGTTCGTCCCCGCTATGTCCAGGACCTGCTCCCATTCTGAGCAGGCAGTTCCTTGTTCCTTCTCATTGCAATGACACTTACAAGCCTTTTGTTTGAAAGACTATCATCCCACTGTCAAGATGACCATGTCTACCAGTACTGGTGAGGGTGTGCAGATCTGGCAGTAGTTACTACCTACCAGTCTAGTATCCAGCACTAGTTACCATACGTAGCAAGACCCAAAGTCACATGGACTCCCAGTCATCAAGATCCTAGCAGCAGCCTTAATCTTTCTAATTATCAGCATCTTTCAAGTACGTTGTGCTTAAAAATGTGACGTCATCTACGATATTGAAAATGGGTTCGCGCAATCTGACGAAGAATGTTGCATGATGGTGTGACCGCAACACCTAAAATGTGCTGTAAACCATGTATGTCCTATCCTTACAGTAACCAAAAAAGTCATGCACACATAGCCCAAAATTCAGTTGATTCTGGGGTGAGCTATGATTTCACCTGAGAATGAACTTCATTTTTGGGTGGATTTTGCCCTCATGACCTGTTACCCAAAAGTTACCCTTCAATTGCAGGTGAACTTTCTGGTTGTAAGGACAGAGATTCACGTACACCTACCCAAAGTACACAAAAAATAGAACTTGGGGTATGAGTATGGGTGCTGTAAGGTTGGGCCTAAGGCTTGGACTGTGTAGCCTCCGATTCCAATCAACCAATCGGAATCCATGAAAGATTTTGTGTATCGTCTATTGCCTACCTCACTTTTCTTTGTATGACAGGTCAGGGAGTGTTCGGATCAGATTGGGCAATCTCCCAATCCACTGGTTCCCGCCATGTCATTAAGTCTGTCTCTCAACCCAGTCTCCCATCCTCATTTCATCTCTCATCTCTGTTCACCACAGCGCTTCATCCCCCCTCAAATGCTTTACTTTGTCACTGTTAAAATCCTGACAAGCAGCATCATTTCAGGCATGTCACCTCTTGGGGTCACGGGCATTTCTGGGAGGTGCACAAAACAGAAGAAGAAGTGCAAGACGGCAGACAACTTGCAGTCGCAAAGCAAGGCTAGTGCGCCTCAACGTCAAAATTCTTGGTTTCATGTCCAAACTTGAAGCGACATGAATCTTGTGTCTCGAAATCTCCCCTGTTACACTGGACAACCAGCTGTCATCTGTTGTGAAGGACGATGCACCTCCTTCTCCAGATCTCTTGGCTGTCACCCAAGGAAGTATCATATCCCAGCAAGACAGTCAACTGGCAAAAAATTTCTTGTTTTTAGCAAATAATTTGGGCAAGAGTCGTCAATTCAGTCACAACCAAAGTAGTCTGGTCATCACCTGTCGTCACTTGGCCCATCCAAGTCATCAGTTAATTCTTTAACTGACAACAAATTGGTCATAATCACGTCACTAGGTTGTAACTGATGACTTTCAGTGTTGTCACCTGGTTGTAACTGAAAACTTGGAGGGTCATCACCGGTTCATAACTGATGACTATGCAGGTTGTCAATGGGACGTAACTGACGACGCAGAGGGTCATCACTTTGTCAAAGGACTAAGTGTGTCTTCAAGGTAACTGAGTCTTAACTGACAACAGAGGGTAGTCAGTTGGTTGTAAGTGATGACTCCGGGGGTCGTCACCCGGTTGTAAGTGAGGACTGAGTTGGTTATCGCCGGATTGTAAGTGACAACACTGGTTGTTGTCACTGGGTTGTACCTGACGACTCTGGGGGTAGTAACCAGGTCAACAGTTATGACATTTTGACGGCTCATCTGTAGTCACTTGAGTCGTGATTCAATACACTTTCCTTTCCCAAGTCATCACAATGTCTTGTGTTTGTATCATGTAGGTCACCAGAATTTTAGGAGTCATCACTTTGCTGAAATTTTCTCACCAAAACGTGTGAAGTTTTTGCAAGTTGCCTGTCTTGCAGGGACAGAGTTACCCCCACTGCCACCTGTCGCTCGCACTTGTTTGCACGGCTCTTCATCTGAGGGTGATAATGACGACTTGTCAGATGATGACTTTACACCCGTAGCTGAAACTACCCCAACAAGACAACCGGGGAGGATGCGAGTCAATCGGATTTGGAAATAGAAATGGGGCAGACAAGTGAGTCCCCATTTAAGACTGATTATTGTTTTGGACAATTTGATGGTGAGTATGACACGGCTGTTGACGACTTCAGCTTTCATCAACGAGTCTTGCATCACTTGGGATGTTGGCAAATCGTCCACAACAATCAATTGGCTTTAGAATTTGCATGTCTTTTGGAGACCAGAATGATTGTGACTGATAAACACACCATGGACAGTAAACAGATCGATCTCCATTTTGAGGAGGATTATGTTCAACTCATTGATGCCTTCAACCGCCCAAAGACTTCCAAGAACGTGCCATTCAGCATGTTATACAGCACAAACTATACAGAGCTTATAAGCCATTTCAAGGACATGGATTGAAGAAGAAATTCCAAGAAATTCAGTGTGGATTCCACAGCTTCCCATGAACATCAGTAAAGTGCAAGTGGTAACCAATTGCAGGATGCATACAAAACATTGATTGTAAAAACTTACCAAGAAAGTCACATGAGTGCTTCTTCATTTTGAGTGGTTGTTCTTTTCATTGCATCTCCTCAACCTTCTATTAGATCAAACTTCCATAATAGGCTGACATCGGCATGGATTTCAAGGATGCCGATGTGTACAAGGACATTCCGTCTGACTGGTGGCTTTCTCCTGACAGTAAAGCTAGACTACTCTTATTGTGCATGGTTCATTAGAAGAACAAGGAGATTCCTCCTCTATGTAGGGGTCACAAGAGCAGACAGAATTGAGAACTGCAGAGGCAGGCAAAAGAAGAACAATTGAATAAGCAGACAGTGGAAGAGCGTGAAGAACACACCAACGGGGTACTCAACAATCCTTGGATGCATAGTGCATAGGCACCGTTTGGGGGGGGGGGGGGGGGGGGGGGGTGTGGGAGGGGGGGCCAAGGGGTTTTTTTTTGTTTTTTTTTTTGTGGGGAGGGGGGGGATAAATGTTTTTTAAAGATTTTTTTATGGGGAGTTTCACTCCTGAAAAAGGTTTTTCGTGGTACACTGGGGGTTCCCTGCACCCCCAACACAGGTGATCCTTTTTGAGATTGGGGGGGATTTTTTGGGAGTTCCCTGACTGCTCCTTTTTTCTCAACTGCCCACAGGGACTGTCCCATGAGAAGGTTTCTGAGAAAGAAATCCTCTCTTGGATATTGTGTCTAAGAAACACCTAGAGTGTATATGGGTAGGGGGGTGCACCCCCCCTAAAAAAGGCCAGTCATGAGTGTCTGTCTGTCATACGTACCAAAATTATGACCACCTTCTTGTTTGGCACCAGACCAACAGATTCTGGCGAACGATGAAACAGCCTTATTTAAATTGATCAATTGTGTAAGCAAACACTTGATCAGTTTGGCAAAATGTTGATATACAATAAAACGTTTTCATCGCTCACAAATTACAGTATGCCTAGATTATAGTATTATCTAGGCATCACGCGATTTTTGTGTTCGATGCTCGTTTTGTTACTGCATAATTTGAGCCAACACACTCACGATCATGCTGAATTTTACGTGCAGCAATTCAAGTGATCGCGCTCGATCGAATCTTCATGTACCATGGTCAAAATGAGGCAACAAAACACCCCAAGAATCCCCATGTTTCTTCGCGATCTCTAGCTCTGTTTTGTGGTATAAAATGGCACTAAAGCAGCCATCTTTTCAGCACAAAATTGCTGGACAAAGTGGATTCAAGAAAGTGGACGAAGTCGTCCAAACTCTTCCATTGTCATCATCATTCTCTGAGCCTACCATGTCAAAATCATCATCTTCTACCATCCTTCCTGTCAGTAATGTAACTGAACAAAACATGTCTTCTGTAGGGTCGTCAGAGGCTACCCATTCTGCTGGACTTTCAGCATCCATTCACAACAATCCACCAGAAGTGAGACATCGGTTGGTCTTTGTCTTTATTGCTGTTCTTTTCATTTGTGTTTTGATGCACTCATTTTTGGTCTTCAACTAAACAAGAATTGTAAAAAGAAGAGAAAGTACGGCAGGAACAAATCTCTGTCAAAGAAAGCAAAGGGAGGAAACTCCAAGACTGTGCTTCCAAGCGCTCCAAAAGCATCTTTTATCCGGCAAGCAAGTGCTCCTCATTCTGTAGCACCTACGTCATCATCAAAACAGAAGAGTCTACATAACAAAGTTCAATACCAACGACATTTGAACAAAAAGACAACGGAGCAACTGAAAACTCTCGCATCCACCGTCACATCACTGGAGAAAGAAAAGATATTATTAGAATCTGACAACAAGAAACTCACCAAGGATCTAACAAGAGCAGCAGCAGCTTCTGCAAAATCTGCTAAGATGTTGCAAGATCGAACAGACCGTTGGATGTCATGGAGAGACAGAAGTCATGAGGAAATTGCAAAGGTCAAGAGAGCAGCAAGCAGGAGGATTGCAGCTCTTGAGAAGAAGCATCAAGTAGAGATTACAAAAGAACGCTCGTTACAATACAGGACTGAGCGAGTACATACAAAGCATTTGGTTGCTTTGGGTTCAGAGTTAGAAAAAGCAAGTGCATCTGCTGACAAAAAAGTGAATAATCTTGAGAAAGTTTGTGAATCAAAGGTAGCAATGGTCATGTGAGGCATTGTCAGTTTTTCTTTGTCATTTTGCAATATTCATATCTCAAGTTTTTCATTCTGATTGTTTAAAGGAACACGCTAGCAGATGCTCAAGATGAACGTGACAAAATTATGCATGAAAATGAGAGGTTGAAGGCAAGACAACACAAGATGATTGAGGAAGCTGTAAGAGATGCTCGAGTGAAGGAACGGCAACATTTATCAATAACCGTCGAGAAACTTAAAGTAAAGAACTTGGAGTTATCTCGCAATTTGACTTCTCTCACAAACAGAGCAATTGATGCTGAGAAGGAAGCAAGATCTGCAGCTCACCAGACAAATCAATCTACAAAGCAGTCGAAGGAGATTCTGGCAAAGGTTGAATTTCTTGAGAGGGAATTGATGGCATGCAAACAACAACTGGCGAGACAGTGCAACGAGAATATCGATCTTGAACTGAAATTGGACAATGCATTAAAAGCATATACAAATGCAAATGATGCTGTGCCCATTAAGATATTTGGAAAGGTTCGTCAAGGCAATACTGGAAATCCAAGATGGCCGCTTTATGTATGGGAATTGATCATTGAACAAATTGTTAACGGTACCCCACCTTCTAGCATCAACAACAACATTGTGTCCATGATCAAGGTATTCTCGCCAACAACGGAGATACGCGAGCTACCAAGCATCTGGACCATTCGGCGCTAGGACTGTGTTGCTTGTTGTCGTCCAAACACTCGCTACATACAGGATTGCAAAAGCCAACAAATGGGAACAGTTATTTACTGATGGAACTTCTCGCAGGCAGGTGGCCTTCCAAAACTTAATAGTTAGCATTGAAGAAGATGATTTATTTAAGTGAGTACTTCAATCTTCATTTCTTGAATTGGGATATTTTTGAAACTAAACATTTGTCCTTTCAGACCATTATTAATATCTAGTTGCATTTTCCCTGAGGATGAAAAGTCTGAAACCATATGCAAATCAATTGTAGAGACTCTGAAAGAGAAAGCAGCACTGCTTGATCAATGGATTGTTGTTCATGAAGCTATGTTTGACACAAATCATGACATTCCATCGGCCAATGCAATTCATCTATCCAAACTTCGGGATGGAGTAGTCACCACAGACACTTGTAATGCTGCTCGTTTGTTGAGCTCTCTTATCAGAGATGCAGTAATTGAAGCTGTTGGTGAGAAGCTACACAATGATGGAAATGATTCCGACAATGAACAGATTCATGTCTATACACAAGACTGTCACAACCACATGCGAAATGTTTGGATAGGAGCTGTCACCCAGCGGATGTCTTCCTACCTCAATGAAGTTTTAGCTAATGACTTAGAAGCCATCGATTTTAGGTATCGAGTATCAACAATGTTTGAAGCAGTGTTGCGTGCAATCGATAAGGAGTTTAGCCTTCCGGCAAATTACCCGAAAGGGCATGGGGACATGTTTTTGCATTGGTTGAAAAGAAATCACCCAGGGGCATTGCTTGTTCCGGTGGAGCGTACAGCAGGTTCAAGACAAGATTTGGCAGCTGAGGGGGCTGCTGCTGTTTACTGGAATCGGAGGTGAGATATGTCATTGTATAAAGAATGAATGCATTACTACTATTCTCTCAAATCCGTTCCTTTGTGCAGGTATTACATAGAATTTCTTGATGAGTGCCTTCGTGCACATAAGGATAACATTTTACAGGAAAACTTATTCATTGTTTTGACGTCAGTTGAAATGGTCGCTCTTTGTCGAGTTATGGCGATACTTTTCTTCAAAATTGTTATGCCATTGCGCTGGCTTGCTGGGAACACCCATTTCTTAGGACAGTGTGGATTTGACTGGTCAGTGCGTTCTATTGGCAAGGCGATTGATGCTTTAGAGACTGCCTTAATCAAAATTCAAGACAACGGTCGTTATATTTGGATGAATCATTCATGAATGCCATCTTTTCCAAAATTCATGCTGATGAAGAAGGCAGAGATATACCTCTTGGGCCATTGGAAGAAGCCATGTCCTACCAGTATGAAGTGAAACAAACTCCTGCAATTGATGGTTCAAAAATTCTGCCTTATGACCAACTTAATGCGGAACTATTTTATCCACAGCGGAAAGAGAATGCTGAAACAACAGGTACAGTTATTTTGATGGCCTCGGAAGTAGCAGAAGTCATGATCAAAGAATTGCGCGATCCAAAGAAAGCTACTTCAAACTACTTGACGAGTGTTGAAGGCAAGTTTAGTTGGGGACAAACAACGGATGAAGAGCATTTTGTATTTCTAGGTAAGATGGCAACCAATGATCCTGCAGAGACTCCGTTTGCTTCATTGACACGTCAGTTACAATCGTTTGGACGTATGCTGGGGATTCATGCTTCTGCTGTCGGTCATGCTCGTGTTAATGGTGACTTTGCACGTGAAATTGGAGGCACTTCCCAAAATGGTGCATATCATCAGCTTTCAAACGACATGCGTCAGTCCTTGTTGCAATTTGCTCTCAATGTAGCTCCAGTCGTTCGAAAGTCAGAAAAGGTTGCTTTAGACAAACAGAGAGAAAGCAAGAGAAAACGCCAAGAGGAACTAAGGAAGAAGAAGATGCTAGCTGTTCAATTGGAGTATGCAAATGCTCTAACATATATTGACATGTTCCACTCTGGAGCATGTTGGAAAAGTAAAATGGATGCAAAAAAAAACTTTAGTAAACTGAACAGTCGCGCAGCAAAGTTAGAAGCCGTCAAAGATCAAATTCGAATTAGAGTGATTGGTTTTGGATGGAAGGATCTACATCACGCATGGTCAAAAAATGGTGTTGACTACACTCCCGAGGAACTACTGCAGCACTTAATAGATAGCATTATTCCCCAGCAAAAACATCGTGGTGTTCCAGAAGCCCCACCAATGAGTCTTCCTTCACGAAAGAAGACGAAGCAGTTGGGAACAAAAACTTCAGACATCGAAGACTTAGATAAACGCTTTGAAGATGAAAAGAATAATTTAATAAGTGAAGCTATGAAAATGAGAGACAATATGGAGGAACAAGGGCTAACTGACAGGTATGAGAGAATGCAACCTATCAGACCGGAAGTGGATGAAAACTTGGTGGGGCTACAAATTGAGCAGCTGTGGATGTTCGAAGAGGAGGATGGGACAACTATCTTACAGTGGTGTCAAGGTACTGTTGTTGCAGTAAAGACTAAGGACCGTGTTCACATTCAATGGAGTAATGATTGCTTACGGGATGGAGACTTACCAATAAGTGAGGAAGTGCTAAAGAAGTCAAAGTACAACAAACATGTGGAAGGTGGATGGAGAATGTGTGTCTGATGAAGTAGAATTCCATTCACCATACATAAGTATGTATGAAATAGGTTTACTGTGTAGAGAGCATGAAACATACTACATACTTAAGTACAAACTATATAGATAGGTGAGTCACTAGTCGCTAAATAATTATACGCCAGTACTAGTGGAAGGGGGTTAAATTTTTTCACGAAAGTTTGCACACACACAAAGAACACCTATGTCATTGTGCTGCCTACTTTTGGTGAAGAATATGCCACTACAAAAAAACTGCATTTTGGGGGTGCACCCCTAATTTGGGGGTTTTTCAAAAAAAAAATTTTTTTTTTTTTTTTTTTTTTCAAAAAAAAAATTTTTTGATTTTTTTCTTTCTTTTTTTTTACAAAAAGGAAAAGGACCATTGGAGGTTCCACCTGGAACCTCTTTGGGTTACCAGTTAAGGTAGATAATTGGCCTATGTCACTCACCCCCACGATAGGAGAATTAGCGCGGCTCGCGGAAAGGTAAAACCTCTGTGAGGAAAAAATCCAATATTAGCCAGACTTGAAGAAAAACCGTTCTTTTTGAGGTTAAAAATGTGCAAGCTGCCTGTGACGATTTGTACCTACATATTGTTTTATGTAGTATATGAAGTGTAAGTTCATGTGGAGAGGGAGATTTGTCATGGCTTATGATAAAGCTGGTTTGATTGTACTCTCCTAAGTCAAACTTATATTCTGACTTACTTCCGTGTGTAACCCTGATTGTCTTATCGTATACTGTCTGTGATAGTCCAATTATCACTGGTATACCGACTGAATATTTGTGCGGGGTAAAATACCTTAATGTACTAAAACATTGCTTTCCACGGACCATGTGACCATAAATTTATGAGGATAATTTTGGGTTGGTTTGGTGTTGCCTGGTGTCTCCTATTGATTTTGTCTGTGTGTGCAAAAGTGGAATGCCAAACAACAATTCCATCTTATGATTGCTACACTACATTGAGGCGATAGGCACTGCATAGTAGGTATGAGTGAATGGCATCTGAGTGTTTGTTTAGGTAAACATTGTGCCACTAGAAGCTGCTGACAAGACCATGATTGGTGCAGCAGGCCAAGCATCTCCATGATTTGGTTGATGTTGAACTCTAGATAGTTATTCACTTTTGGGTTTTGATATTTGAAGACTCTGGTTGACTTACACTGGGAAGCCAAATGAAATGCATATGGTCCGAAAGTGTAGTGTTGAAACTGCACCTTAATTGTCACAATTTGTGTACAATGTGGATATTGAACCAGGTCTAGGTACAAAGGTGCTGATAGTACAGGTATTCTGTTTGTTATCTTCTGCAATCCTTTGTGTTGGTATATTGTCCTTCAATTTGCTCTGTCACCCCTATGTATCCATGGGAATAGTTGCCCAAAGGGTCAGCTATCGGCAAGTGAACAATGTCAAGTCATACATAATGTATTGACTATAATCATTGGAAGGTCCAAGCGTCAACGTCTATGTCTTTTTGTACCATGAAGAGTACTGATTCAGTGTTTATGATATCCTTTTGTATTTTGTAGCAAGGATCCTCGGGGGAGGTCTGTACATGTATAACTCTTTTGTTGGTGGTAATGACATTGCAACATAACTAAATGTGCATGTGCGTACCAATTTTTATATTTTGAAAGACAGTTGTTGACTATAATCTTATGGTTTATGGAACCATATTGTGACTTCACAGCGAGCATCATGGAGAAGTGAACTTTCCATGATATGTTGACAACGTAATAGTTGTGTTTCTCTTTGGATTTGTCTAAGCTAGTGAAGCAATACTACATTTCTGTGTATAGCTGCTTGTGTTGCATTTGTTTTGCATTGCATGCCAACAAGGTGCTACATGTCTCTCAGTAGAGATGTTCATGTTTGACTTATCCTTTGTGTGAGATGGTATTCCTGTTTAGCTAGGGATACTCACAATTATATGTGCTGTGGTTTTACAAGAACAAAGGTTGTGGATCCTTTGGGTTGTAGTGCTCATATGATTATGAGGCTTATTTTATGGTTTGTTGTGCAACACGTATGTGCACTACCTATGGTCATCCCGTTGTCTTTAACGAAATGACCCACATGTTTCGGTGACTCTAAGAGTCCTTCCTTATGGACACCATATGTGTTCTCCATGGATAATTCTGAAGGTAAACCGTCAGAAGTTCTCACCAGAGAATCAAGTACTAGTTATTGAGTCTCAGTGAGACCATTATCTAGTAAGACACAGTTCTGTTGAATCCAATAATGTTAATCATGGTCAAGGATTCATTTCTCTTATTCTGTGTATTATATGCACTCTAAGTTCAGCAAGCTGTACTAGAATGCGAGCATACCCAACCTGAGTTGGTGTTGCTCTAGACTTGTTGTGATAACAAATGTCTAACATTAATGTGTCTCTTTTTTGTGTACGGTGTACCTCCTCCTCTACAAATCCAGTTGTGAGTGAGGCGAGACAATCATATTGTCTTACCCAAGGTTCTCCCTTGTACTGGACCACCCAGTAGCATGTGAGTTCCCTGTATGGGCAAATGTTTGGCGAGTTTTCATCTGCTTGTAAGCATGGTGCTTTTGCCGTGCAAAGACTTTGGGTCTGTTATTAAGCCCTTGTTGTCTTTGTGCAGAGATGTTGTGTATTGGTTTGTCATGCAAACCCTTACTCGCTGCTTAATAAGTCCATCCCAACCTTTTTTAAGGTGGTCTCTCAAGCTAGCCTTTGGAGAATATCATATTACTCCAAATGAGTTCTATTGAGAACTGTATGGCTATCATTGACTCCATTGAATGTGCTTGTGAGGCACATGGAAAACCCATGATTGTTATTGCTAGCTCTGAGTAGGTATAACCTTCTTCAGTGTTTCTAGGCATGAACGGGTTCCAGATGCGTCAGTATCTAGTCTATGATTTGTTGACTTTTCATGAAGTCTTATGGCGTTTGCAGAGTTGAACATAGCAACATCTACCGTACTGTAAGAATTCTTTTCAGTTTTGACAGTTTTGCTAACTTTTTGTCCATATCTTATTTTAAGAATCACTTTTTGATTTACAGTAATTTATGTTTGTTTGGGTGTTCTGTTGTTGTACAGCCAGTTCTGACAACGGCTGTCAATGAAACCTTCCAGTCGCCAAGGTAAATTGTCCTCGTTGTTTTTACTTGACTTTTGGACTGGTTGTGCTCTGTCTTTATAGGCTGTAAACCTACCTCGTTCAAAAAATAGAGGGAAACAAGCACCTTCTTCCAACACACTGATTTCAACTCTGGTTCAAACTCTGGTTCACAGATTTTTGCAGACTTTGCATCAATTGTCACTGGCAAGGTAAAATTGATCTTAACATATTTTATGTTGTTATTTGTTCGAAAATCTAGAACAATTCCAACTCAGTTCTTGCATTTGTCAAAGACTGAGGTCATATGCTGGCTTAGTCACTCTGGGTAACATGTACTCAGAAAAGTGTGTTTTGACAGGAATTTACTGCTTGTGCAATAAAAACATTGTGTGACTTTGCCCTTCCTTTTGAGTAGGAAGAACCCATCCTGCGTGCGCCAAGAGTTTGACACCTGCCTAGCTGGGTAAGGAAAACATATGGATGTTCCTAATTTTGGAACATGGGGGAAGCTTGGAACTACGTCCTTCTTGCTTTCACTGTTACTGTAGCAACACCGTGTCAGGGTTTGAAACCCAACATGGTTTGATTTCCAGTTGCTTTTTGTTACCTTTACTTGTGAATAGTGCAGCATGGCACATGTGTACATTTCTCTACGTGGGAGAAGAGTTCATCTTCTTTTTGAGAAAACAATTCATGATGCCAGAAGATTTCTTGGCATTTTTGTTTTATTTATTTTTGCATGTAGCAAGGTATTTGAATATCAGGTTATTTTAACGTGACAGTAGAATTTTGATCAAGATTTTTCTCTAACAAGCTCTTTAATTTAAAATTAAATAATTCTGAATTAATATTTTTGGGCTCTAAATTCTATTTTCCTCGGACCAGAGGTTGTGCATTTGGCTATTTATAAGCCAACTGGCTTTCTTTCCTTTTTTGCCAAGCTCGGTAGCTTATATGCATGAAAGGAATACCACATGAGAAGAATTCTCACTTTTGTGGACTTTTCTCACTTTTTGCTTGGATTTCAGAAAGAAATCAACATGTTGCGTGTTTTCCTGACAATAACCGCAAAAAGTATGCAGCATTCTTGCGCAAATTGGAAATTCGCGAGAATTTTGCTCAGAGTGTTTCTGGGGCACGACACGTAGTCATTTTATGGGTCCTTCTTGCGCCCCATGCGTGCTGGGACTTGGAGACAATACTCCGCGTCACTCTGACGTTTTGACCAGGACGCGGCAATACATTGTGCTCCTATGCCCATTTGCAGAGTAGAACAATGTTCTCCCCTAGGCTGGTCCTTTGCGATCATGGGCTGAGCCCAATGATTCAAGGACTCACGGTTTGTGGTTGTTTTCTTTTTGAGATCGTGAGCGCGCGGGCTGTGCAACTACACGATTCATCAAATGGGCTGTGCCGTGACGCGCTCCCATGTGAATGGGGCTGATCCGCGATTGTGGGACAAAGTCCTGCGCGATTGCATCTTCCTTTGAGGTTTTCGCTCATCCAACCTTGAAACCTTGAGTCCCGCGCCCAACCTATGCCTGTGCAGTGTTGCATCGATACTCCCACCACCACCATGCAAACGAACAAGGGAACTGGATCCTTGGAGTACCTAACACTTCTAAGACGAGAACTTCCTGGAGGATCGCGAGTCTTCCAAATGCTGAAACCTCTCGGGGGTCACGAGCAAGCTTTTTAGGCCTTAGAGGCCATACGATTCTTCATAGGGTCATTTTATGCCCTAGAAGATCTGATATTGTACTGCCCTAAGGCTATAAGAGTGCTCCGTGGTGTCACTGCATCTGCATGTGATCATGGGTACGGACTAATTTAAGTCTAGTTGTGTTTTTAGGTCTAAAAATAGACTACACACATACTGCTCATTCGGAAAAAATTAAACCAAGGCATTTATGTTTATTGCCCTCTCATTTTTAATGAGGGGCTGCTACTACCTAATAAGCACGTAAGCATTTTTTGCCACAAGTGCGTATGATACGTCACAAGTGGTCTTTTTTCCGGCAGGTGCACTTTGTGCTACATGCGCACTCTGCTAACAAAAGCGGAGTATGCCCGCGTCAATTGGGATCTAGTCCTCACTGGCATTCAGGGCAATTGTTCTTGGCTAAGTGTTTAAAAAAACACGTGCCGGCCTGTGAGTGAACTCACTTCAACTGGCTGAGTACGTGACTCGGGGCTCAGCTGTGGCAATATTGCTACTCTTGGGGTCAGGCAGCACAAGTTGCGCCACGTGTAACACACCAAGTGTATTGTACGGCTTCGAGCAACAATGGACGACGGATAGACAAACCTACCATGGTCAACCACTGACAACAGCTGATGGATGATGGATGGTGGAACGACAGACAGACCATCCGATCTGGTTGCGCGAAGGCTATCAATTGATAGTGACCTAAGCGTTTTGCTGTACTTGTTACTATGTAGTAAATGGGTAGATACATGTTGTTGAAAGATTTTAATTATGATAGTTACACTACTGACATAGGTATTGCATGGTACACTAGGTGATCCATGCATCACCAAGCACAGGTGATCCTGTTAGAGATTGGAGGTGATTTTATGGCAGTTCCATGACTGCTCCTTTTCTCTCAACTGCCAACAGGAACTGTCCCATGAGAAGGTTTCTGAGAAAGAAATCCTCTCTTGGATATTTTGTCTAAGAAACACCTAGAATGTATATGGGTGTTTCTCAAGAAAGAAATTGTCTTTTGAATATTGTTTCTCAGAAACAATATCTTATGACTATTGTACTTCCTTTGTGTTACACAAAGGGAAGAGGACCATTGGAGGTTCCACCTGGAACCTCTTTGGGTTTACCAGTTAAGGTAGATAATTGGCCTATGTCATAGAGAAAGACATTAAGGCAATTGGGGAGAAGGCGTCTTATGTAGACAAGAATTTTGAGATTTATTTCAAAACAAAAGACAATCTCATTGCTGAGTTTGGGCATGGTTTGACAACAAAATTGCGGTTTCTATGCTTCAAGATGGTGACAAAGGTCTATTGAAGAGGGACAACAACATTTTGACAACACATGATGATAATGATAAGGAGAGTTCTGATAAAGAGGAATATGTGTACCACAAAGAAATATTTTTCCAAGAGATTTAAGTGTTAATGTAGAATGTATATATTGCTCAGTAATACAAATTAAGCATTAACCAATTGTTGCTGTTTTGCTTCACAAGAGGCATTTTCAACATATTCGGCTAGACAATGATGATGTTTTCCCCACAACAATGCCTGCGCCCTGCACCTTATCATCATTTGTTGTTCAGCATGGAGATACACCTTTGCAAGGAAGAGCTCGCCATATGGCATCACCACCACTTAGGGTTCCACGTCCCACAGGAATTGTGTTGTCTCCATCTCTGACTACATCATGTTGTTAAGTAAACAAAACACAACAAAAACCCTCTCTACAATTTCAATCTCCTTGAACTGAATGCCATACTCGATTATTTTCCATATTCAAAATTCAAAACGTTGCTTTGTCATCAACGGCGCGCCAGCCCCTGTCCATAAACATATGAGTGAGGTCATCAATTTTCACTAGTATGAGCCTGAAGTCGCTCCTGAAGTCAGACACACTGATTGATGATAGACCGACGGTATGTCTTTTCACAAACATTTGGATGCAACAATTTTCTGTACCATTTTGAATGCATCACATTCCCAAACTGGTATGGAAATTCATAGGGCTGACTCATATGTCCTTGCCTTCAACATGTTCTGGCATCAGCTGGAGATGGTCATTGCCCAGAAGAACATGGTGTTGTGGTGACAAAGGAGAATGAGGAAACAGGGCAGCTATTGAACCAAGTTTGCTGAGCAGATAAGGAGTGAAGTGACCAAGGGCCTGCCTTTTGAAGTTGTCAAACAATCCAATCAATTTGTAATGTGTATTGATGCCATAGAACTCTTCAACATGGCGCACCAACTTACTGACAGAGAACTGCTCCGCAGAGGACAAACTGTTTCCAAAGTAGTCCATGGTTTGAAGTTGAGATGGTGTGAAGATGGTATTTTGCAGAGGAGGACAAAGCAGTTGTGTGTAAAATTCTGCTGTGAAGACCCGATTGGTTGATTGGATGTTGACGGAGAAATAGCATCCAATCGGGGCTCCAATTGGACTATTGTACTCATGACAGAATAGATTGATTGATCAGAAAAGTACCTGAATTGGAATGGAGATTTTCATTGGAGCGTACAAAGTCACCGATTCGCACTACCAATCAGCCAATCGGGTTCATGGGACTCACTTTGATCCAATCAGATTGGCCTATTGAGCCTACAAAGTCCCAGCCTAATCTGCCCTAATGCAATCCTATGCATGGATCATGCATAATTTTTCTTATATTTTTATCTCAACACGAAAAATCTTCACCCTGTCTTGTTTGGATCTTGAATCTTCCTTGATAGACGTAGGTCAAGTGCATTGCGGTGGTAGTTGTAGCCACGCAGTGCACCTCTACGCCTATCGGGTGCAGAGCCCTAGGTGACCCAGTCACAAGTATTTTACTCCCCACGAAGTGACCATATAATGGGGCCAGTCTGGCCTCCTCCCTCTGCACCATCTGTTTATGGTGCGTCACCATCATCTGTTTATGGTGCGCCACCATCAATACTTTGGGCCTATCGGGTGCAGAGCCCTAGGTGACCCAGTCACAAGTATTTTACTCCCCACGAAGTGACCATATAAGGGGGCCAGTCTGGCCTCCTCCCTCCGCACCATCTGTTTATGGTGCGTCACCATCAATATCAGCTCTTTGGTCAAGCTGATGCTTCTCTAGCCAACTCTCTCTCAGGAGAGTTGCCACAGCTCCATTCAGACCAATTCATCTTCTCCGCAGTTTCAATTCTCCCAATTGAAATATTTTTTACCACCATGTCCGTCACCACCGCCACTTCTATGCACGGTCAGTGTGTACGTGTTTGATTGTTGTGTTGCTGCCCTGCTTTGTTTTGGAGTGGGGTCGGACGTCCACAGAGCCCCGGCTCGACGCCCCCCGTCTCTGTCATGCATGACTTGGCTCATTGTTGCAGCGCGCTTCCCGCCTCGGATGACCAACCCTTTGTTGTCACAGGGCACGGCCTATACCGGCGTCTGTCTTGCCACTTTGTGGCCGTCTCGCCACTTCCTGGCCATATTGTCCATGCTCCCGTGGGGATCGACACCACTCTGTTAGCCATTCGCGCTACTGAAGTCCCTGGTGCGCTTTGCGCTTAAAGCCTCTCTTCCGGCCCTTCGCGCCACATCTATCCCAGACTGCTGTCGCACTCACAACATCTCTCCCAGGCTTTGCGCCGGTGCCCTCACTGACAGCTTCATGGCGCCGTGACCCTCGCCAAGTCGGGGACAACAGAGCCACAACTTCCCCCCTCTCCTTCCCACGGCTGCCACCATGGCCCCCATCTTCCCAGCCTTGTGCTTGCAAACATTGTTTTGCAGCATCTGTAGGCGCCACGTGCTACGGCACTACGGCAAAGTACATCACGGACTCCGGAGACGATGCTTCACCTTCTGCTGTAGCGCTGGCCACAGCATACATTGCCACTACTTTCAAGCAGCGCCTCTCTACCCTCCAAGACACGACCGTCTTCCCTGGGGTATACATCTTCAATGACATCCAAGAAAGTACAAATCCCTGGCCCCCCGGATACCATGGACAGTGATGAGGAGTATCTCTTGGTGCATGGGTCGAACGACCTCTCCTCCTTTCGCCCGGAGCTACTCTCCCTTGACGTGGCCAAGGTCACCCTCATGCTAGCCTCCTCGACCATATCATTGCCCAACCTCTTTCGTCTGAGTCCCAACAAAAGCGTCTCCCCCTTCTCCCATGCTGATGTCTTTGGCATTGCCCCCGGCTTCGCCGTGATGCTACCTTCCAAATGGAGTCTTACCTCCTCCTTTTCCTCCCTGTTTTGATTCCCATTCTCTACAAGGTCGATTCCACGGTCTGTGGCCCCGTTGTTGAGGGGCATGTCGATTGTTTCAAGAATAACCTTGTGGGGAGCAGCTGGTGACTTGACCGCATCATCCAGTGGTCTTTGACCCTCCAAACGGCTGCCATTGCAGACAAGAACAACCTCAGGGGGGGAAAGTTCTCCCCACCCTCCACAGCCCATTCTTGACGGGGGCTGTCTTCCTCCCTTCCAAAGGAGTGACCACTGACCTCGAAGATGAGGGGCCACTGCCTTCTCCTCCCTCAAGGAGTTGGTCAAGTCTGTTGACCTCCTCAATCAGCCCCCCCGTTCCCGAGGTGAATACCTCACCAGGGAAGATGAGCCGAGCCTCCAAACGGTCAAAGAGAGCTAAATGCTCTGAGCACTCCGTCTCATCCAACGATGGCAATGAGCCCTCCTACACCACCCGGGACTACCGTCGGGCAAAATTCCTTCTAGCCAGTCCTGTCATCGATGGCTCCAGAGGGTTCTTGCCCCCAAGCATGACCGCCCAAGGTGCCACGATCTTCAAGATCAAGGACACCAAGATGGCAAACTCTGCCGTGGCGAGCATCTTCACGTCCATGATGGACAGATTTGCTTTCGACACCCACTTCCTCTGGAGGATGGTTGACCAAGGCCGGGTGGATCCCCTCACGTGTGCTCTCCTCACACAAAGTGACTTTGAGTACCTCCCCCTGTCCTCAATTGACGCCCCATTCAGCGAAGGCCGGAAGTTCCGATACCTTTTCCTTGTGTCAGACACGAAGACTTGAGCGCAAAACCCATCTGGGTTCCCAATCCCACAAAGAGATCCTTGGCAAGCGGTCCTCCAACCTATCCAAGATGGATAAGCGCATCCACCATAGCCACAATGTTTTCTCCCCCCATGCCTTCGTGACATGGATGGCAAACCGTGCAGCCTACCAGGCCTCATTTACGCCAACATGAGAACACTTTTCTCTTCCGCATGTTCTACCAGTTTGCTGACCTCGTCACTCCTGGCAAGGCCCGCCATTTCTTCAAGATTTACACTTGCAGCCCCATTCCCATCCTTCTGTGGCTCACCAGTGTGGTGGACCATGCTACTACCCTGGTCACCTCTGGGGTCTCCAAACCCATCATGGTCAACCGCATCCTCTCCGGTGACCATGCCACCATCACGTCCCCCAAGTATTACGAGGCCATTTCCCTGGTCTGTGACACTTGGGACAAGTTCAATAAGGTCATCACGGGCACCGAGACCCCACCCACTTGCCTCGTGGTCAAATTATGATGAAGACCAGGCCAAGAAGACACAGGAGAAGGAGAGGAAGAACTCCCGGAAAATTCCTCTGGAGTACACCTCATCATTGGCTGAGGATCCAAAACATCCCCGTCTCAATCAAGGCCTCGGCAACTTCTTCATTTGGTCCAAAGCCCGTCGGATGCCCTTCCCAACCAAGAACGACAAGATGAAACAAGCGTGTCTTATGCATGCCCATCAAGGCCTCACATGCTCCAACCCCGATGCCCTATGATCCATTCCCCTCCGTCAAAGTGGCCAGCGTCCACCCTCGATCCGTGGGTGAAACTTGTCCAAGAAACCGAGGGTCTATCATTCAATGCTGACACGGTTGCCCCAAGATTGTCATGAAAAGCCTCAACACAAGGCAAAAGTAAGGATAATTTAACCATTCCTTAATATGTTCTTTTTTCATACTTGACAAAGTACCCTACTTCTTTTTGCTATGATTACTCACTAGTATTTCAGCATATCCCTGTCTTCACCAACCCCCCTGCTTGTCTCCGAAGCCACTCAGCATGGTGACTGCTCGCCGCAGCCAACCTCTCGGACCATAACCGTGGATGTCGCTTCTTGCCCGTGTCGGACACAATCTCATTGCTGCTGACCCACCCTTTCATTACCCATTTAGCCTTGGCCTACGTCTCCCTTTCGTCCTATGATTCCCGTTGGCTTTGGGATTTCAACCCTGACTGGGCATCCCAAACAATGATACCCCAACACAAGCAGTACGCCATGCTAGCTTGCTTGTTTTTTCTGGTCTAGATACTTCCCTGCTGATGCGTTTCCTCGGTAATAACTATACTGGAGCATACCACATGTGTCCTCCATTGCAGATACTCTCCATAGTCATAAAATAGATTACTCTCTCATAGATAAATATATTGGTGTAATGCTTACTGGCTGTCCTACCCATTTCATAGCCGAGCCGATGCCCTCCTCCACTGGCACATATGCAACCACCCTTCCATTGACAAGAAACTCCTTCAGGTCCTCACTACAATAAATAAGGAGGACCGCAACAATTTTGTCATACCCTTACCACACTGGATCGCGAGATTCACCCCACGCCTCTTCTTCACCCCCCTGCATATTCTGGAGAAACCAGGCAAAAATGACCGACAGATTTTCAATGCCTCTTGGTGCTACACTCCATGGTCTACTCCAATCAACATGATGATGTTGAAACCCCTAGACCTTGAAGTACCATGCCACTTTGGCTCTGTCAAAGAGGCCATCCTCACCCTCATTTATACGCTCTGAGTAGACACCCCGGATGCCGACATCATCTCTCATGCTAATGATGTAAAATCCGCTTTTTGGCAGCTGAAATTCCGCCCTGACATTGTGGGGGCCTTTTCCTACATCATTGCCAGGTGCTGACTGCTGCCCTGCAAACTGGGAAATAGGTCGCCAGGTGCTTGAGCAACTTGCAACTTCCCTCTTCAACAATGACTCCCTTTGTCACAAGCATAGGATATACCTCGACCGGTTGAAGTGGGACTGGTCGTTGGGAAAAACCACAATTGGTTCTTTGACCCAAGCAATCCCAGACTCCAATCTTTTACCACCTTGTTCGCATACAGGCTCTCTTGCCCCACTCCCCACCACGTCTACATGGATGATGGTATTTATGTCGACCTCTTTGACACACTCCGCATAGAGCGCACCACCAAGGCTAGCATTGAAGCTATCTTCATTCTCCTCGGTCCGTCGGCTTTGGACAAACAACAAGATCCAATTTCCTTTGACAAGCTGGAGGACATGGTAATCGGTCCCATTAACAGGATCCTCGGGCATATCATAGATACCCACCGACTATTTGTTGATACCCCTGAAGACTCGCACAGATTTGGCACCACCTTGCAATGACGTGGGGCCCCCATAGGTGCAGTTTCTCTGTGCTTGAAGCCAAAACACTCGCCGGGCAACTCGGCCACATTAGCTTTGCCTCTCCTTGGCTGAAACACCTCATGCCCCATGTTTACCATTCTCTAGCAGCAGCACTCAAACTCAAACGCAGCCACCTCATCAACTCAAGTGCCGGCTTCCACCATGCTCTTGAGCAAATCAAACATGCCGCGTCACTCCCTCGGTTGGAGGCAGCTTGCCTGTCCTCGTTCTACCAAGCGGATTCAGCTCCAGCCCTCCATCATGCGTGAACCCAACACCACATCAACGGCACATTACAGGCGGAACTCCGGCTGATTTGGGAAGCACTGTGCAACCCCTCCATACCTACCTCCTCTTCCATTAGCCTCCTCATCGACCGCACACCAATCGGTGTTGGTTTCGGCGACTCGAGCCTGACTGCTGCGGGCGGTTACTCTCCTGACCTTGGTTTTTGGTGGTATCTGGCTTGGCCCTCGGCATTCACAGCTTGTACTCTTAAACACATTAACAATAATAGTATGGGTCAACTCATTGACATTAATGTCCTAGACTACGCCGCTATTCTAATCACCTATTTAGCATGTTACCAAGCACATACATCTCGTCCACCTGACCGTGGAGCCGACCTTCACCCGGTGGTCCTCCTCCGGTGTGACAACTCATCCAGTGAAGCTTGGGTGAGCAAGGGCGCCCACGTTTCCTTCGCTGGTCATGCCCTTGGATGGCTCCAGGCCGCCCTCATGCTACACAACCCAGTAGGCCTTCAAATTTCTCATATTCCCACCACGAAGAATGTCATCGTGGACACCCTCTCCCACTACCCTTTGGAGTCGTCCCTTCTTACGGACTTCCCTTCTCTTTGCCAGACCCAAAAGGAACTCAATGGCTGTCTTCGTTTCCACCCGAATGCCGAGCTAATCTCATGCATTACGGACACTCTATTACAGGGCCTTGCACCGATCCCATCGAGCTAAACAAGCGGGTACTAATGGATCCCGGAAGAACCACTACCTTGCCCGATGCTCTCAGATAGGCCTGTCGAACCCTTGCTGTCCTTCCTCTCCCCTCCAGGCGCGTAACTTCATTTTTGTCTGTCACGCTACTCTTATGGGGTATATCACCCAGGCGATCTGTTGCCACATTGACCGTCAACTCCCCTCGCCCCGCCTGGGGATCCCCATGGACTACGTGTCTCTCATAACCGATGTTGTCCAGAAATACGAGAAGGTTATGAACCATCGGGAAATGATCCAGGACCCTATGATGACCGAAATCATCTTTCAGTCAGATGCAGCCCCTCTCAACAGTCCCACAGCAGCCCTTTGTGATTGGATCTTCCTGGGGCACTATAATGGTTTTTGCAAGAGCGAATGGTGCAACGACCACCACACAAAATTTGTGCACATTGATGACCCCCTTAGGTCTGGTCCCGACGCAGGCTTCCTCCTCCTTGAGGACTTCTCCTTCTTCACTCCCTTGGGCGTTCAACTACCAGACATCCCCACTCTCACCTACGATCAAGTGGGTTATAGTTCAATCCTTCACCATCGGCAGAAGAATAATGATAACTTTCAGACCATTACGCACGGCAAGTGCGCGTCCAACCCCTCTCTCTGCCCCATACGCGCCATGATGTTGCACATCACCCAGTACGTTCATTGCCTTCTGCTACCTGCACTCATGCCAGTGGCGATCTATTTCGACTTGGCGTCCTTGTCCTGTCGTCAAATTACAGGGCAGGACGTCACCTGCTTCCTCCTGTCCATGGCCAAACATGTCTACCATTTGCCGCCCGACAGTCCCCAGCTCAAGCTCTTGAGCCCCCATTCCATTTGGGTATCACTGCAGCCACCTTGCTCCATGGAGCGCGCTACTCTAACTCCTTCATAAAAAAATTGGCAAAGAAGAGTGACTCCTTCCTCATGTACCTTCAGAACACCTTTTACACAGCGGATGAACACTCCGAAGCCCTCGGCCTGGACCTGCCTCCGTCATCTCTATAATCCTTATGCCCACTTGAACCTGACAAGGATGCTCTCTTGGCTATGGCTGCATAAATTTATCTAAGTCCATCTCCCACTTGGTACCTTAGACTATGTGCACATCATCCTATTTTTCTTTTTTCTTTTTTGCTGCTCCTCCTCTTGGGCACTCCCTTCCGATGTATACCTACCTTGTTGCAATTTGTGGCATCGATCCACTATCTCCACATCTTCACTATGCCTCTTGCCCTCTCTCCCACAGCGGAGCTTTCATGGGCAATAGCGACGAGCTAGGTTAGTGTGTAGTAGGTTATGGCTGGGTACACTTCATATAACTCTGATACTTGTAACCAAGTTACCTAGGGACTTTGTTCCACTATCAGCATACTTATCTACTTACCATAGATTATAATGCTGTCAGTGACTCTCCCTAGCTTGCCACCTACCACCCTCTCCCTACACAGGTATGTACCGCCATAAGCGAGGACCAACGCACCGCTTCATTATTCTGTTTGCATAATATCCTTGATAAACATAGGTCAAATGCATTGCCGTGGTAGCTGTAGCCATGCAGCGCACCTCTATGCCTATCTAGGTGCAGCGCCCTAGGTGACCCAGTCACAAGTATTTCACTCCCCACAAAGTGACCATATAAGGGGGCCAGTCTGGCCTCCTCCCTCCGCACCACAGCGTACTTATCTACTTACCATAGATTACATTGCTGTTAGTGACTCTCCCTAGCTTACCACCTACTCACCCTCTCCCTACACAGGTACATACCCATAAGCAAGGACAAAGGCATTGCTTGGTTATTCTGCTTGCAGAATATGGTAGGAACATAACTCAAATATGTCTCACTGGGAACAAAAACACAGTTTTTCATCATATATGGAACAAAAATCCACTTTTTGATATGAAATGGATCAATATGAATATTCTCTATGTCTCTCTAGGAACAAGCTTACATCTTTCTATCACACATGAAACAGTTTAAGACAGTGCTGAGATCATGAATAGAGTTGTTCCTACTGAAATTTTGCTCCGGGAATGTTCATACTGAGATGTTCCTTCCAGAAAGAATCCAACTGGGATTTTTGTTCCGGGAAGAATCCTACTGAGATTTTTGTTTGGGGGATAATTTCCTACAGAGATATTTTTAGACAAGGGTCATTAGAAGTTTCTGCTGTGATATTTCATGCACACGAACTATGTTGCGAGTTCCAATTGAGATATTTTTGACACATTGGACGTATGAACCACTACTTTCCCGCATCTCCGTGGTCATAGTTAATACTTCATGCTTTTCAAATAGCGGGAAATGAGATTTTTACAAAAATAATCTTTCAAATGTTTTTTCATGTTAGGAACCTGTAGGTATGTACTTTCTCATGAAAAAATAAAATTTCATCCAAAAAATCCACCAGGAAGGTCCTCATTTTTGAGATACCGTGATTTTCATGTATTATTTCTACTGACTGGACTAGTGACTGGCAAGAAATACAGTGTTAGGGTTATGTTATGAAAGACTTTTCTTGGTCTAACACATTCCATAGCCATTTTGAGTGTGTAGCTTTCTTGGCATCATTAATGTTATGGATCTGTTTCTTGTTTCCTGTGGTTATTCAAGCGTTGTTGTGGTTTTTTAGTGATTTTTGATGTTGTCAGCATAAATTACCCCCTATAACATATATATGGTTATCAATACCCTTATAGACAACAAAAGCACATGTAAGCTGGATTGTTCTTGATGAAGGCACAGTGATTGAAGTGTTTACCTTGTCAAAGAACAAATTATGCTTTGACACTAAGGTTTCTACAAGCTTTTCTGCCAAATCAAACAAGGAGCAATGGTTGTCTATATTTATCGACCACCTTATGAAGCCCCCCCTGGCAGTATATGAACCTGCCAAGGGTCTAGACATGTTTTTGTGGAATGCAGTAGAATCTTTGACTTGACAGGACGTCATTGTGCAAGAAGGTGCCATCTTTTTATTTTGGGTCTAAGAATGGCTATTAACATATATATCTGTGCACAAAAACCTGCAAAGCAGCAGGTTTTTGTTCCATGAGTAAAAAGTTCATCGGAAAGAGAACAAGAGAAAGACCTGGGACTTTGTGAGATTGGTGTTGTGGTTTGGAATAGATTCTCTGGTCTCAGATACAAGTGTAGACAGTGATGGCGGGGATTGAGGATTCATGTGAGAAAGCTTGGGAGCAAGGAGACCAATTCAACTTTTTGGAATGCTTTGCAATGTTTTGTGGGCATGTGAATCATGCTCCATAGCAATAACAACAGAATCTATGACAGACATACAACAGAGCAGCAATCCTTTGAAAAATAAAAATAATTAACAATATTGGTGTTTCAATGTAAGCAAGCAATTCTTGGAAAAAATCAAACCCAAAGCACAAATAACTCTCAGGACTCTACTAACAGTATGGGCAAAAATGAAGACACATTTTTACTTTGAGGTATATCAAATTTTATCAAAGCATAAAATGAAGTTAGAATTCCATTCTTAATCACACACAACACAATTAAAATCATTAACTACCAATTTTCAAAAATAGAAATGAAAAAAGGCCTTCCATATTTCACTGGGTAACCAAATGAATTTTTGTTTCCCATTTATCTTCTCTTTCTCCCTTTTGTTCAAGAGGATACCATCTATAGATTAGTGTCCTTTGCACTTTAATGGTGAGGGAAATCAATATTCAACTATTAGTCCATGAATAACATGACTTATCACCTACCAACGGACATCTTAATTGTAAATCAGAATTGAACTCATCACCCTATTTAATTGTTTGAAACATAATTATGATTCATACTCAGAATCGGCTTTATTTTAATTAGCTAGTAACCCCATATCTATTATCTTGGGTGATAGTAGAATATGTTAGATCCATCTCACTTACTTTGCTGTTTATACTTTGCAACACCAAAATACATCTTCAGATAATCAACAAAAAGACAAAAAACAAAATGATCTAAAAGTGATCCATTACCAGCCAATACTCAACTCAATTATAAACTAGAATTGACTATGGACCTTGTCTCGGTTAAAAATCATTTAATCAAAATCTTAACTGTGATTTAAGAAATTTATTTCGTTTAGGTTTAAATTTTAAAGAATTTGTAATAGGTTTTTTAATTTTTTTAAATAATTGAAATGCTAAATTATTTAAATTAGAAATAGCATAGTACTGAAACCTTAATGGTTAGAAGTGCAACTATGTGTCATACTCACAACTTAATTCATAATACCTTGGCTGATTGTAGATTGATGTCAAATATGTGATCCATCACCAACAAATGCTCAACCTTATCGTAAATGAGAATTGATCTCAACATAATGTTCAATTGTTTCAAATGCAGTTATTTGCATACTAAGAGTTGGTTTATTTTAGTTGGCTAGCAATTTAATTCATATCATCTTGGCTGATTGTAGAATAATTCCAGATGTATGTTCAATTACTTGTTGTTTAACTTCCAACACCAAAGTCATCCGCGGTTGATCATTTCAGTATGATTAAGTTTACAATGGAAACAAAAATGCTATATCAAAAGCATAAAACAAACTTTTATCTCAATAAAATTATCTTTTATCAAGGAAAATTGTTCACAATTTCCTTGTGAAATTGTTTTGCGGCAGTGTGACAATGAAATGGCCATGAAAGAGTGGAGATGCAATGATGAATATGTTGTTTGAAATGGTACACAGCCGGGACATACTTATTTTGAAGTGTCAAATTAAGAATAGTTCTATGGTAGTGGAATGATTAATGATTTGTTCAAGAAGATGCTTTAAAAAGATATTGTTATTAAAGTTGGTAAAAGTATTTTTTATGCTATATTCATAAGTTGATTGTTATGTCAATAATCTGTACTAATTCATAATGTGAATACTGATGGAGGCAAAAACAACCTATCCTGCCACCAGTCTGCCATGCCATGACCCATATGAGTTTTTTGCATCACAGCTCTTTCCGCTTTCTATTTGACCCAAATTGTGGTCCTGCCCTGCACTCACTTGGATTCCCATTTGCAATATTGTTCCCCAATGTTCTCTCTATTCTAACTGTTGATTGTTATGTCCACTGTTGAATAAACACGAGCATCCATAAGAAGGGAGTTCAGTAATCAAGAAATAATGAAAATAGATTCATTCAGCAGATGCAACAATCAACCATTGTATCAATTGCTTACCTTAGTTTTAGAACTGTGTTGGTTTCAAACATCCACAATATTCTGGGGATATGCTCATGGTAGACACGCCATCAGAAAGGTCAAATTGCAGATGGATGATCCTTTATGATGGCTGAATTGCTTGTCTTCAGAAAAATTGACCCTGTGGACAATATTAGATCACAGATGAGACAGCGATGAGTTATTTCCCCTATTACATTTGTGTGGTTTAGGGGTGTTGTGCAAGAAATGTTGGGTGGTTTAGACGGGCACAAGGGGCAAGTAAGCACTCTTTTGGGCGGTATTCATGGTTGTTGTTAATTTTTTACAAGGGTCATGGATGTGTTATGTGCAGACATCTCAGAGTACCCCCACGTGTTGAAAAATTGGACCATTTTACACCACTTTTTAAGGATGCCCCTGTGGTGTAACATTAGGCTAATTTGCGCTGCTTGGACACTTCAGGAGCACCTTTGAATACAAAATGGGGGGTCCATCAATTGCATTGTTCTTTTTTGGACATGTTGGCACATTGTTCAAGATGCCTGATTGGCAATGAAACTCACTTCGCTGAAAGTGGGAGTACATATGATACTTTACTTTTTAGTAGATAGCATTCAAAAAATATCTTACCCCCCCCCCCTATTCTTGTAGGTATGGGACTCAGATGCATAGATTCATCTCAACCTCTCATAATAATAGTACCTGATCTGGTGTCTTCTTAACACCAAGAGAATGGGGGTTCCTAGGAGTGATTCCACAAACTTGTAGACTGTCAGTTGTTAACTACTAGCTTTTGAATAGGGACTCATCACTTGTTGAAATTTTATGACAACATGTTCAGCATTTGATCTCATTGATTCAATTGGTTTTTGGACAAGCTGTTTATAATGAAGTTTGATATACTCCCAAAACTTGTCTGCTGATGCTTCTGGGCTTTAGAACAAGCTTTTGACAATGAAGATCTATGTTAGATCTATGTTGTCCCAAAACCTATCTTCTCTTTATCAGAGCCATTATGAGCTTCTTACAATAGTGGTAGCTTGTCTGGATTACACAATGTTGATTATGACTCTCTCCCATGTTTACAGTAGGAGCTCTTCATTATATGCATTGGGGTCTTCTTTGTCATCTTCTTGGGAGCAGAAGGCAGTAATTACCCAGTAATTTAGGATTACAGGGTAATGTTGCCTTTTTTGGAGGGAAGGTGGTTTTTGTCACAGTGGAATTACTGTCTAGCTAAAATCAATTTATTGTTGGGGTTAGGAAAGTCAATGAGACTCCTCCTGCCAAATTACTGGGGAATATACAGTAATTCTTGGGGAATTACCATGATTACTGTTATAGTGATATTTTGGGGGTTTTAGTGACAGTAAAAAAGTAGTCTGCAACCTAGATTGGACCTGTCCACTCTATTCTTCATCACTGGAATACAGTGATGGGTAGGTACCAACATCAAAAGACTCACTCATGACCGATCAATGGGAGAGTGATTGGAAATACTGTTGTTTGCACTGGTTTGGGAGAGCACCCATGTGACTGCTTCTTTCAGATTTGGTCATGGCTGTGACTGTTGACATACAATGTAGCTCAAGGCTTTTATGTCACACCCACCACTGGGAATATGTGACTGGGAGCAGATATCCAGAGGACAGTGCTCCCCAAAGAAAATGACATTTCTTGCCCAAACAAATCAACAAGAGTGCTTGGGGCAAAAAACTGGGCTACTTCAAGATTATGCACAGAAAACAACATGACCTTAATGTACTACAATTGGGGCTATAATGGCATTTGCCCAGCACTTACTTCAGTTGATAGGGAATGATTTTACATTAGAAGTCTCCTTGGGGAATGATGGACACATCACATATTCTATTGCAACTGAATAGTTCACTCTATTCAAAAAATGTTCTGCCAAAGTAATAGCCAGTCTTGATTTTTTATTGTCATGCAGCAAATGCATGCAAACAGATCCATTGAGTATGTGTCAATTAACTTACTATCAAACCTTTGAGTTCAAATAAGGGGGACATGCGATGCTCTGGTGGAACTGCCAATTCCTTCAAACATCATGTGCAATCCCAGTTTGTCTGACGTTCTGCTGGAAGGCTACCAGTGAATTTGTTATCGTTAAGGCAGAAGTCAACAAGATACGAGAAATCTCTAATCTCTAATGGAAATGTTCCAGTGAACTGATTATTCTGAAGCCAGAGAAGTTTCAAATAGCGTAAGTCTCCTATCCACAATGGAATGGTGCCATTGAACTTGTTCTCTTCAATTCCGAAATAAGTCAGTTCTGTAAGAAGGCCAAGCTGAGCTGGAAGAGTTCCTGTGAACTGATTCCCACCAACATAGAGTTGATACAATTTGGTCAAGTCTCCTATCCTAGAAGGAAGAGTGCCCACAAATTGATTCTTATAAATGGAAAAATTGGTCAATTATGTCAGTTGTCCAAGTTCTGAAGGAATAGTGCCCAAAAACTTATTAGAAAAGAGGTAGAGCTCTTCCAACATTTTTAATCTACCCAGTTCAGTTGGAACAGTGCCAGTAAATTGATTTTCATTGAATCTGATAGTAGAAAGCTTGTTCAAATTACCAATTTCAGTTGGGAGAGTCCCAGTGAAGCCATTCACTGAGATCTGGAGGTCAGTTATCTCGTTCAAATTGCCAAGTTCAGATGGAAGTATCCCAGTAAACTTATTATAATATAAATGAAGAAGGGTCAGTCTTCTCAAATTACCAAGTTTAGATGGGAGAGTGCCCATGAACTCATTGTAGACAATGTTAAGAGTAGCCAGCATATTCAAATTTCCAAGTTCAGATGGAAGCAGCCCTGTGAAGCTGTTAGCATTTAAATAAAGTTGAGTCAGATTGCTCAAGTTACCCAGTTCAGATGGAAGAGTGCCAAAAAAATAATTGTCATGGGCATCAAATTCTGTCAACTTGTTCAAGTTTCCAAGCTCTGGTGGGAGTGTCCCCGAGAATCCATTACCACTGATATCAAGTGCAGTGAGCGCAATCAAATCACCAAGATTAGATGGAAGAGAGCCAGTAAAAAGATGAGAGTCAAGTGAAAGCTTAGTCAACTTTTTCAAATTTCCAATCTCCAACGGGACAGTACCTGTGAGCTCGTTCGTGTCAAGACTAAGTACTTTAAGTTCTTTCAAGTTGCCTATATCTGATGGAAGAGGTCCAGTAAAGTTATTCGCATTGAGATAGAGCTCAGTCATATATCACAAGTTGCCTAGTTCATATGGAAGTGTATAGGAAAGAAAATTCCCACTCATCGAAAGCTTTTGGAGGTAGTGAAGTGAGCCGATTTCGGGTGGAAGTGTCCCATCCAAACTGTAATCACCTTAGAACCAACAAGCGATCAATGTCATGCAAGCGAAGTAGCAAAGTAATTGTCTTGACAACATATCAGTCAAGGCATAATTCACTCACCTAATTTCAACTTGATGGCATGCCCTCCCTTGTCACACTCAACACCAAGCCAATAGCATTCATTATCATCAGACTTGGCATCAGAAAGCCAGCCAAGATTTGAGTACTCCAACGCGAGAAGCACAAGAATATAACGCTGGAATAAATTCTCATCTGAAGCAACAAGCATCATCTTATCTTTGCTGTTAATCCAGTCTAACGCCAAGACACGCGCATTCGTGTCATCCATCATGTCAAATGTCACATTTCTCTGCAGGACATTCCTTTCAGTTGCATCCTTTATACTCAGTGATGGCTGCGATGACGGCTGGATTGAAGAGGGCTGCATTGATGGCGGCGGTAGAAAAGTCGGCTTTAACGATGGTGACAAAATGATGGTCGGCTCAGCCCTGTCGACGGGAGGTGACGCGTCTCGTGTCAAGCTGACAGTGACACCCAAAGCAATTGCAATAGCTGCAAACAAAATTGACGCAATACAAGCGTCCCGTTTCTTGAGTTGAAAGGTACTCCGATCAGACTCAATCAGCTCAGCAACTTCCACATCTGCCAACTCCACTGGCGCATTTGCCACAACACGGAACGCCTCCGGGATCATAATGACATCCTCCCTTCCTTCTTCCTCTTGAATATGATCATTTGGCATTGTTTGAGAGGGCACATCGATGCTTTCGCTTGGGGTGTCACCATATCTTTGAATCACACGAGGTGAAGAATGGAGTCCATAGTCGATGTTAACCTCAGGATGCGTCGCACTTGCTTGCCGCACAGCTGGGCTTGGCAATGCTTTTTCTAATTTTGGATGCTTTGACTCCGGCATACTTGGCGGTTGAACTACTGAGCCAGCAGACTCGTCGGACTTCACCCTTGATGCTGCACCAACTCTAGATAGTTTCTCAGTGATGGCAGCGTCTGCCAAGTGGACGCTTAATGGAGGAGATGGGCCCTGGTTATTGATGCTGGGAAGTGTTACCATTCCTGCATTATTTTTTGTCTTCTGCCCGTCCTCGCACGTATGACAATGCAAACTGAATGGAGCAGGTGGCGACTCATCACATGTGTTACCCATCACTACTTCTGCTGTCTCGATGCCAATACACGCATTCGAATGGGTAGACTCAAGCATGCCCTCGAGCTTATGATACCGCGGAACATCTGTAGAATGAGAATGACTCTGTCCCGCAACCCCTATACTTCCCTTGCCCTCGTCGGCATTCGATAAATCGGATTCGATCTTCGCTGACCCTTTAGAGGAGGAGGCGACGAGATCACTAGCGATCACATTGGGATTATGAGCTTTCGGGTCGTCGGAACCAATATTCGCTGCTTCATGTTTGCTTCTCGAGTCACAAGGGACTTGGGCTCTCAACGGGCGATCGTCACTCCTGCTAACTGCTTGTCGAACGTTCTCCAATGTTGAGATTTCGTCACCGTTCGTCTCACTAACATGTGCTACATCAACTTTCTCTCCTTCTACCACTTTACTGCCGTCAGCAACAAGACCTGCGTAACTTGATTCTTCGATATCGGGGCGACTTCGAAGGTTTAGCTCTTCTTCCTTCAATCGGAACAATTCGTCAGTAAATTTTGGGGCGTTAACCAAAAGCTGAAGAACAATGTGATACCGAGCGGCTGGCCGAGTTTCGCATTCACTTACAACATCGTTTGCAGCGGAGGTGCCAATGTCCGCGTTTGGAGCAGCGAATGATTTGGACATGGAATGATTACGTCAACCTTTCAAAAACAGGCGATGCCACAGGTGCCACAGCCGCGGCTAAATTTAACTGAGAAGTGAGCGAGACGTAAAAGAACTGGACGACCTTTGATTTTGCATGTATGAATATGGTATCGTGATCATTTATGTTTATGTTGTGTCATCGTCCACTTCCCCGAGAAAGTGATATGATACCTTATGATACTAACAGATAAACTAACGGATACCTCCGCGGTAATGGACAATGGACACACTCCTGCTCCAAATTTTATATATTGGATTAAGGTCATCTGCCTTCTGCAAGACAGGCAAGTTTGCCACGTGGAAGATTTTTGAGCGATTAACGGATAACAACTGACGACAACTGAAGACAACTGACGATTTTTACATTATCTCACTCATGTGACTGCACAAGTGACGACAAAAGAAGGCACCATGTGACGACCCTGACGACAATGTGACGACCTAAGTGACGACACAGAAGACATAATGACGACCCAAGTGAAGTCACTGAAGACAAAATGACGACCCAAGTGAAGGCACTGAAGACAAAATGACGACCCTTCATGACGACACTGACGACCTTCTTGACGACACTGACGACCCCTATGGTAAAACATATATATATGTTAGTAGCCGTTTGTAGACCCCCGTCCTATAGACCCCACCTCACAGTCTATAGACCCCCCCTGTAGTCTATAGACTCCACGAAATTCGCCGAAAAACCGTTTGTAGACCCCCACCCTGTCTATAGACTGTCAGGGGGGGGTCTATAGACTATCACATGATAGTCTATAGACCCCCCCATGACAGTCTATAGCCTCATCGAAAAAGGTGGTGTGAGTCTATAGACTGTAGCAACTAGTCTATAGACCCACACCCCCCTTTTCGATGAGTCTATAGACTGTTCGTGACTGGCACTTGTGAACAGAGGAAGGGTCTACAGACCCCTGTATGTAAAATCGCTCACTAGTCTATAGACTATCTTCGCGAGGGGGATAGTCTATAGACTTATCAATAAATCCCTTGTGATAGTCTATAGACTCCACGATCAAAAAATGCAAGTCTATAGACTATATCGTATAATTTTAGATGACTAGTCTATAGACTCTATCAAGACTATCGTGGACACTACCATCCAAAAAATATATTTGGAATCGTGACTCGTGCCAATGATTGTCAGAAGGGCAGTTTAATATTTCCGCCAAATCATTTTTAGAGGGGGGGTCTATAGACTGTGAGGTGGGGTCTATAGACGGGGGTCTACAAACGGCTACTAACATATATAAGTACGTCTCTGTAATATATTATGGAGGCCTCTTTGGACATGCACCATTTTTCAACTGACGCTCCAAAAAAAAATCGTCCGCCTCCACCATGGCCGCCAAATCCGTTTTTCAACCGTAACTCAACAACCAACCGAAGTTTTCACGATCGGATTTTTTTGTTGGATAGCGCCAAACCAAACCAACACAACGATATCCTACTTGGGTCCATTGCACCACCAGCGGCTCTACGAACATTCGTATACCAAGTCAGTGATTTTGAACTCGGACGACCACCCGCACTTCTCTTCACGTCGTCGTCTGTATTATGCAATGGGGAAAGTGGATGAGAATGATGATGGGAGGGGTAGCGGCTGGAATAGGAGGTGTTATTTACTGGAATTGTGATACATTATTTCATCCACAAAACAAAACAAAACTTATCATGAGAAGTAACAAACCAGCAACGTGGATGCCTCCTACTTCAAAACACGATGCAACAATCAACTGTTAATGAGTTTGAGTGAGGGAACAACAAAGTAATCAATTAATCAACAGTGCTTTCAATTGATCTTTATGAGTAAAAGAAATTTAATGTGGTATTTATTGCATCAATTATATATTTCATATAAATAGAGTTATGATCTCAACAGAGATAATGGATGCTTGATCCAATTATTATCATTGTATTTATGTACTTAATTGCTTTGTTGTTGTTTTACTCAAACTTTGAACAGTTTATTGTTGTGTGGTGTTTTGAAAGAGGGGGCACCAATGTTGGTGGCTTCTTTTTACTTCTCATGATTTGTTTTGTTTGTGTTGTTGTGTTTGAATAACTTTCTTTCACAAAGCTATTACACACTTTGCATTGTTTTTGATTGGACAACAAAGTCGATTCTTTTCCATTGTAGTTATCTTCCGAACGTTGTGATGTCTTGCTATTTGATCACAGAAATCCATCGCGCAGTTGTACGTCTGGATAATGTGCTGGCGCAGAACATTTTAGGTGGTTCTTGTGGACAAAGATGTGAAGTGAAGTGCAGGGAGTCATTCGGGGGTTCATGATTTTTCATAGAACCGCCGGTGGTGCGACGGGCCCGAGTAGGGTATCCTTGTGTCAGTTTGGTTCAGCGCTATCCAGCGAAAAAATTCGATCGTGAAAACTCTGGTTGGTTGTTGAGTTACGGACGAAAAACAGATTTGGCGGCCATGGTGGAGTGGTTTTGGAGATTATGGATCTCTTCTGGCGGACGAATTTTTTTGGGAGCTTCAGTTGAAAAATGGGTCGTGTCACTTCCTCGGCCTCCATAAGACCTCTATGTAAACCAATATGTGACTGCCTACTGACAATAGTGATGAACAAAGCGACAACAAAGATGAATAACGACCTTAAGTGAAAACAAAGCAAAGACAAACTGATGACCCAAGTGATGACTATGAATGGAGCAGACATGTGACTCACCCAAATGACACGTGACTGGGTGAGATTAATAATATGTCTCATATACATTATCTACGTATGTAAACCAAATGACGATAGCGACGATAGTGATGAACAAAGTGACGACAAAGACGAATAACAATCTTTAGCAAAAACATAGTGAAGACAAAGTGACGACACAAGTGACGACTGTGAAGTCCTTTTGACGACCCAAGTGACTACACTGACGACACAATGACGGCCCAAGTGACGACACCTGACAACATTTTAACAACCCGTAGTGAAGGCATGAAATGACCGATATTTTCAAGTGACGTCAACTGACAACATTGGAAACATTGGACGACTCAGTTGGTGACTCTTTATTGCTAAAGTCCAAAGTTGCCTGTCTTGCAGTTGTGTGATGACTTCCCATGGCATCTGAGTTTTTGAAACAAAATTGAGTCACTGGGAGAGAGGCATATGGGTGTATTATTGATGTCAGGGGGAAGTACTCTTGGTGTTTTAGTTCCATTTGAGAGGATTAAATACCGGTGAAGTACACATGTACATGGAATTAGCCCGTTGGGATTTATAATCTGCTGGTGCTTATATTCCAGGTTTTATGGTAAGTATGATTTTTCAAATCCTGATGCAAGCTCATGTTGTGTCATGACTTGTTTTACTTGTGATGGGCTTTGCTCTCATGGTTTTACTCATCTTTCAATTGGTATTGCAGATTTAAATGCAACATGTGATAGCAAAACAATATGCAATTTCACAAAAGCTAGTTACTGGTATGAATGTCCATGTCTGCCCCATATCTGTCAAGGGTACCTAGCTTTTGATGCAGCCTATTTGTAAGGATATAACATCCCTCAGTTAGCATTCATGTTTGGAGTATCTTGAAGTAAACAAACAGATGACAGAGAGGTGTTACTGACAGACCATGACAATTTGTGTAGAAGGAGTTATGAGAACTCCTCACCCTTCTAGAATTTTGAAGAAGAATCAACAGCAATCATATTTTTAAAGACAACATTCTTTTTGCCAATTATATTGTAAATTGTCCCCCCTACATTAAGTCTGGAAGGCAGCACAGACAAATGTATTCTGAATGCAGGGATAGATCTAACATACAATGTTATGGTAATCAGAATTTTTACCTAGTGTACATGCTAGAATAATACAGTGTAATGCTAGTTTCTAACTGTTGTAAATGTTATAAATGAATTATTCATCCTTGCTTTCATGGTGATACATCATACTTCATTTTCCTATTGGTTTACAAATACATACTCATTCATAGACATATTCATTCCTTATTGACCATTAGTTATGGTTATTCATAGATACTGAATAATTTATTGCCATCTGCTTTTTGAAGGAGTAGAAGTAAAGAACTTTTTATCAATGAGCCGCAATAACACAAGATAGGATAACCCTAAGATATTTTCAGCAAGTCCAATCCAGTCTGTTATGTACCTCACACACATATAAAATCTGAAGATGTGTTTACTTTCAAACATTGCAAAGGTGTACTTTTCTGTGGAAGAAATAATAAATTAATATTTGCAATGATATGAAAAATTTCAAAATCAGATTTGTTCCCGTCTGCAATATCAGTAATTAGAATCTTTTACTGGTTACTAATTTGAAATCTCACAACCAGAACAAAAAAGGCCCTTATCTAGGCATGACCTAGGTGGAATACTTCAATGTGAACTCAACTCCATGACTTAGGTGCTCATATTACTGCTTCTGCTTTCACTACTACAAATGACAATTCATTAGACTGTTTTGTATGAAAACTAATCTTTGAAATCAAGACATAACATTTACAAATAAACAATATACACTTAGGGAGAAACCAAAGGATATTGGACCCCTTTACTTGTTTCTGACTGGAATTACTCACATCCAGAACAAAAAATGTCCCTTATCTAGGCATGATCTAGGCAACATCATATAAATGTGACCACTATGCCTTGACCACATTGCAAATGTCAATGCTTACGCTTGCATCATTAATCAGTAATCTGAGTGATCTGATGGGACATATGACTTAAAACTGACAATTTATGGTAGATATTTGTCTGATGGCACATAAGCCTGAGAATTACTTATGCTATTTGATATTGAAGCCGATTCTTTAACATTGAGAAATGATGTACATAAATCAATAACATACACTTAAGGCGGAAAACATTGGATAATTGCTGAATGCAAATTAGATTTATTTCACTAATTAAATGATGCTGACAGTGTATACTTGGTTTGTGACCTTGAAAGCAGGTCAATGATATTAAACAATCGACTTTTTTGATAATCAATATCAGTGTGTCATTTCAAGGCTATTATGTACTCTTTGCTAATCATCATAGGAGTCGTGCCAGCGGGCTGGGGAGAGGTGGCAAACCATGTGGGAGCAACATATTTAGTGGAGAATTAACAGGTGGGAATGTGATTTAGAGGAGGATTGATAAAAGCAGCAAAGACTCACTTTAACCCCTTCCTTGCTGTCTTTGCAGCTAGGGAAGAGGGGTCTCAGTGGTTTATTTTGTTTGATGGACAATTTTTAATTGGAATTTAGACATTGTAAAAATGAGATGAACATGGGAGGAATAAAATATTAGAACAGCGATAGCTCACAATCAACTATTGTTTGGTTGTTGCTGTGGAGGAGGGGTGTCATGTCCATGGAATGGATGACATTTTCAGTTTAAGTGCAAAAGTAGAACTGGTGAGAAATGAGATGGAGATGGAGATAGGAGGAATAAAAAGAAAACAACAAAAGCACATCATCTCCAACTTCCTTGTCTAGTTCATTGCAATGGAGGATGACAGCCATCTTTTCATGTGTTTGTAGCAGGGGTTGTCTAGTGTCCGTCCATTTCAGTTGAGTTACTACGTTACTATGTCTCATGATATTATCTACTAATGATAGCTAATGACGACAGTGACAAACAAAGTGACGACAAAGACGAATGACGACCTTAAGTGAAAACACAGTGAAGACAAAGTGACGACACAAATGATGACTGTGAAGTCCTTTTGACGACCCAAGTGATGACACTGACGACACACTGATGGCCCAAGTGACGACACCTGACGACATTTTAATGACCTGTAGTGAAGGCATGAAATGACCCGATATTTTGAAGTGACGTCAACTGACGACATCGGATGACATTGGACGACTCAGCTGGTGACTCTTTATCGCCAAAGTTCAAAGTTACCTGTCTTGCTGTCAATTCTCTAGACACCCATAGAGTCCATTCGGCAAGTCCTCCCCTCCGACTCTCAAGCAGTGAAAGAACTCACGCACTATTCAAACTGTCTCAACCCTACGGTATACAAGACTGGATTCAATGTGATGCCTCCGTTGTATGAGGATTGGCATACTACAGTGGAATTGTCTTTGAGGCATTCGATAGAGGGGTGTATCGAGAGCCGTCGCCTGAGTGGTAGATACGACAAATCACTAGAAATGTTTGGAGGAGATCCCATGCCTGCGGCTGGATTTGGATTTGGTGATGCAGTTATTGTCGAGTTGTTGAAGGAGAGGAATAAATTGCCTTCCTTTGGTGGGTGTGGTTTTGACTCTGTTGTGTTTGACATGAATGTCCACTTGTATGGTGCCACGGTCGAAGTCGCAAGTCGCCTCCACTTTGCGCGAAAATGGTCACAGTGTCGACCTTATTCTAGAGAATAAAAATCAAAATGGGTGTTCAAGCATGCGAGTTGGATTGAGGCTATATTCTGCGTGATTGTTGGATCGAATGAGTATGCTAATTGGGAGTGCAATTAAGGATTTGACTACAAGACGAACAAAAGACAGTCAAGATTGATGCATTAAGAGACTGGACAAGGGAGGTTTCTAATATATAGCTAGCGTTCTTAGGCAATTTTTGTAAATACTCGAGTCAATCACAGAATTATGTTAGCTTCCTACTTTCTAACTGTCATAATTAAAGCATTTTATGTTGTTACATTTCATGGGACATAGGGAAATAGCTTCACTCCAAAAAGTGGTTGCCCACTGCTTCCCCCCACTGAGCTCATTGATAAACAAAACATAGATTTCTCCATGTATCTCCACTGGAGATTAAATAAGTATTTGATAAATAGTCATCAAGAGTTGGAAGAGTGAATTTGAAAGAGGGAATATAGTCAGTATCAGTCGCGGAGAGAGCTACTTTTGATTGTCACTTTGAGATTGGAGTCTCACAGATTTCATAGAAAATAATCAATCTACTTCTTGATTCAGTGGTACTCAGATCAGTTTGTGCCAAGTCCAAGTTTCAATTCCTTTAGAGAGATGCATCACAAACACATTTGAAGTCTTTTGAAGGGTGTGGATAACCGGTGAGATGTTTGCCTCTCCTTGTTCCCTCATTGGATCTGATACATACTGAAAAATTTAAACAGTTACTATTACTTATGTAATTACTCATTGCAATCCGAGTAGTTTTTATTACAAAACAGAAAAACAGTTGTAATGTAAAATGTAGACCCAATTGAAATCTAATTAGTTTCATTGGGCATGATCAATTTCATATTCTTGAGCATTTCTTGTGAGCAAGCAACACCAGTTTGTTCAAAATCATCAAGTGCCAACAGAACCAATGGGTTATATTTTGTAATTCGTTCAACGCAATTAATGCAATACTTTTTAATGACATGTTCAATTGTTCTCCTTTGCTTGCTAGCCTTTTGAGACATTTCAAACGGGTCCTATCCATCGGTGTGGCTTGTGTAGTGACAAATACACTGGGCTAGTTGTTGTTATTATCTGACCTAAGCCAGAAAGTATTTAAAAAATCTTGTTGTAGACTTTGCTGACTTTGTTTTATGAGCTTAATACTACTGTACAACTGATGAATGAGATACTAGTTATCTCATGCATAAAAAACACAAATGATCATGGGAGAGATTGGCAGTGATTTGTGGCAGTTCCATGACTGGCTCATATTCAACTGCCCAAAGGAACTGTCCCATGGGAAGGTTCCTGAGAAGGAAATCCTCCATTGGATATTCAACCTAAGAAAACACCTACAATGTGTATGGTGGAGTTCTAGGAAGGAAAATCCTATTTGGATATGATTTCTGAGAAACTCATATCTTATGACTTTTGAGTCCTTCCTCTGTATCAAACAATGTGAAGGAGACTTATGGAGTTCCAGCTGGAAGCTCCAGATTCTTGGCCTATGTCACTCACCCCCACGAATGGAGGGTCAGGTGAGGTGTGAAAAAAGAAAGGAAAAATGGGGAGGCCTGTTTTGTGAGCGGAAGACACTTGTTTGTGTACCAATTTATACTGGTAATACAAGACTTTCCTGGCTGAGTAGTGACTACGAAGCATTATTTCAAGCGTAAGTGTTAGTGGAGAGAGGAGTAAGAGTGATTCACTGACATGTTCTTTATTTTAAGTGTCTGTAGTGTCAAAGTATGGTGTTACTCTCCTAATGTTTAATCTTTCTGATTTTGTTCCGCGGTGAACCCTGATAGTACCATTCGTATGGACTGTCGATATAGTCCAAGGATCTTTATGGTATTTGCTTTCTGATTTGCGGAGGATACCTTCTTTGCGAAGAAGTACTCTATCACCAATTTTATAATCCCAATGATGGCTTTTCAGTACAATTGAATGGTTCAGAGCTTGAATTGGACCTCAACATACACACTACACTGTGAACTTGATGGATAATGACATTTGTACAAGATTAAGACTAATGGCCAATTAACTGCCATCTAAATCACAAGAAAACACTTTGTAGTGTTCTAGTTTTGCACTACAAAAATAATCAAGTGGGCCCATTTTTGTGTACAATCATAATCAACACTGACCACCTTTAATTAATTCTGCACTGCATGGGTAGGAGTGTTGGCTTACAATGAGGGCAGCAATCAGTCCACTGTTCCAGATAAAGTTTGACAACAGAGATAAATTTTGGGAGGGAGGTGTTGACAGGAGCAAAATGAGCATCCTCAAAGTTAGCTAGGACCGGCCAGTGGGTGGATTGGGATCCTCAACCCCCAGGTGATGGGCTAGGGCAATTTCTGCCTGGAGTCCACACGCAGCGGTGAGGCAGCGGCGACGTTGTTCTCAAAGCGGTCGATTGGTGGTTGGGGGACGGGACATGGTGGCTGAATGAATTGGTTGGTTGATGGTGGTGATCACTTGGTTGTTTTATTTTATTTTTGGGAAGTTACAGTTGGTGAGAGGTTGAGACCCGTTCTGTCAATCATATTTATAAATAGGTTGTAGCCTATTAATTTTGACTTGACTGCTGTAAATAGGCACAAAATCACTTCTATTGACAGACATAACATTTTGGTATTCTCGATCTTGATGACGTCAAACACGTGGCTGGTTGGGTTCGCATTTTTGTCGTGCAAATGAACATGGAAAAATCCAAAACGCCCTGTCGCATCATAATAGGCAAATAAATTGGATCAAAACCTCTTTTCCAATCTATTGCCCTGAAAGAGGTTTTTACCTATTTACAACCTAGATTCCTTCGAGCCAATATAGAGCATCGCTAAATCAAACTGTGCCCCAAAATTGGCAATAAATAGGATTGATAGAAGGGGCCTGAGATAGCTCCCATTCGGCCCTCAAAATTAGTGAACAGAAAAGACCTCGTGCTGGGTAAAAATCGTAGCTAAAAATGAAAAGATACCGAAAAGAAGATCGTCGTAATTATATACAACGCCAATATCATAATAAATCAAGTAGCGATAGCTAGGTGATGTGATGTACATTGCACTAATAGAGACGCAATAATCGCCGTTAGATTTTGTCGCGGCGGGCAAAATTTACCACAGTTTTCACCGTAATTTTGGAAGATGTACGATTCCAGTAAAATTGCGACGAACTATTCACCGTAGCTTAGTACGTACCAGTGTTCTACATACGTGGATATGTTAGGCCCAATGCTCAGTAATTTGCGATTGCCAAGCAATTGCCCTCAATTGCAACCACCAATTCCTTGTCGACGCTTGCACTGCCAAGGAATTGCATTTTTAGGGAATACGCAGAACAATTCTTTGACAACAGCCAAATTGCATTTGAATTTTGCAGACTTGTCAGTTTGATGTAGTTGTTTGCAAATTTGGCATACCGAAACACATTCAACTGACAGGGATATTAATTGTACCAATCCCTACGTAAACTAATATCTTATGTTGGGTCAGTGTTCTCTTCCCAAGGAATTGTAATGGCGAAAAACCTGACAATATTGAAATTCCTAAGGAATTGTAAACGAAGATATTAAATCTGTATTAGAATTCCTAAGGAATTGTAATTTCTCAGTTATTTTACAAATGACTACTGTTGAGTACTGTCAAACGGAAAATTGATGCCAAACGGACATGGTATACACTCCATTGATGCCAATCAGAGGTGTCACACAACAGAATTGATGCCAAACAAGAGGTCGCTGCAGAAATCCCAAGCTAAACCTAAGTTGTCGAGGAATCGCTGTAATTCCTTGGTAATGCAAACGTCGACAAGGATTTGCAATGTGATTTTTGCCCATTTTTGCAATTGCTTGACAATTGCAAATTACCAAGCACTGGGCCTAATAGATACCCTGAGGTGTCAGTCGAAAAACTGAGCTGAAAGAAGACTAAAAAATTGAATTCATATAAACAAGTCTTAAAATAATTCACTACTCTAACATAAAAACATTCATTTCTTCCTCTTTGCTATCCCCAATTCCTTGAACAAGCCAGTGCTATATAACTTGTTGTGACAAGTTCTCCAGGAAAGCTCTCCTGCTCTGCCCTTGTGGAGCTTTCCACATCACCTTTCTTTGACTTGGTCAATACAGTTTAATATCATCCTAGATTTCCGTCCACAGCCCCGTAACCGTACTGCCATTCCAAAACGACAAACCCTGCACATCCCAGGCTTCCACAATCCATGTGGCACTACTAAGAACTTCACATCATCCATAAGCCTTCTCATTCTGGAAAGATGACCTAAGCCAGAAAGTATTTAAAAAATCTTGTTGTAGACTTTGCTGACTTTGTTTTTATGAGCTTAATACTACTGTACAACTGATGAATGAGATACTAGTTATCTCATGCATAAAAAAACACAACTGATCATGGGAGAGATTGGCAGTGATTTGTGGCGGTTCCATGACTGGCTCATATTCAACTGCCCAAAGGAACTGTCCCATGGGAAGGTTCCTGAGAAGGAAATCCTCCATTGGATATTCAACCTAAGAAAACACCTACAATGTGTATGGTGGAGTTCTAGGAAGGAAAATCCTATTTGGATATGATTTCTGAGAAACTCATATCTTATGACTTTTGAGTCCTTCCTCTGTATCAAACAATGTGAAGGAGACTTATGGAGTTCCACCTGGAAGCTCCAGATTCTTGGCCTATGTCAAAAGAATACTACCATACTTATCAAAATGCCACACATTCTTGGAGTCACAGATCTTGAGCGGGGGGACTCCATCCCTCGGATTATCCATGTGCCATATTGTGATCAGCTGGGTCAAAGTCATTGAATTGGGGTACCTAAAAGAAGCAGGCAAGTGGTTCCATTTATTGTGCCATGAATACATACATCTCATGTTGCCATAATCTCTACACAGATAAGGCTGTAGAATTGATCCTTTCTCAACTCTTACAAGTCAGTGGTTCACGGATTAGAAAGATACTTCTCTCTCTCTCATTCTGTCAGCCTGAGTGATAAGGAACTGGGGAAGCAACGGATGTAAACGACCCAAGGCATCAACACTTGATTCACCCCGGTGTGGATCCCTCAATTCCTTCTGTGACTGATGGCTTTTCAGTACAATGGAATGGTTCAGAGCTTGAATTGGACCTCAACATACACACTACACTGTGAACTTGATGGATAATGACATTTGTACAAGATTAAGACGAATGGCCAATTAACTGCCATCTAAATCACAAGAAAACACTTTGTAGTGTTCTAGTTTTGCACTACAAAAAATAATCAAGTGGGCCCATTTTTGTGTACAATCATAATCAACACTGACCACTCCTTTAATTAATTCTGCACTGCATGGGTAGGAGTGTTGGCTTACAATGAGGGCAGCAATCAGTCCACTGTTCCAGATAAAGTTTGACAACAGAGATAAATTTTGGGGAGGGAGGTGTTGACAGGAGCAAAATGAGCATCCTCAAAGTTAGCTAGGGGACCGGCCAGTGTGGGTGGATTGGGATCCTCAACCCCCAGGTGATGGGCTAGGGCAATTTCTGCCTGGAGTCCACACTCGCTGAAAGCAGCGTGTGAGGCAGCGCGCGACGTTGCTCCTCAAAGCGGTCGATTGGTGGTTGGGGGGACGGGACATGGTGGCTGAATGAATTGGTTGGTTGATGGTGGTGATCACTTGGTTGTTTTATTTTATTTTTGGGAAGTTACAGTTGGTGAGAGGTTGAGACCCGTTCTGTCAATCATATTTATAAATAGGTTGTAGCCTATTAATTTTTGACTTGACTGCTGTAAATAGGCACAAAATCACTTCTATTGACAGACATAACATTTTGGTATTCTCGATCTTGATGTGACATCGAAACCGCGTGGCTGGTTGGGTTCGCATTTTGTCGTGCAAATGAACATGGAAAAATCCAAAACGTCCTGTCGCATCATAATAGGCAAATAAATTGGATCAAAACCTCTTTTCCAATCTATTGCCCCTGAAAGAGGTTTTACCTATTTACAACCTAGATTCCTTCGAGCCAATATAGAGCATCGCCAAAAATCAAAATTGCAATAAAATTGATAAATAGGAGGGGATGAGATAGCTCCCATTCGCACCCTCAAAATAAGCGAACAGAAAAGACCTCGTGCTGGGTAAAAATTAGCTAAAAATGAAAAGATACCGAAAAGAAGATCGTCGTAATTATATACAACGCCAATATCATAATAAATCAAGTAGCGATAGCTAGGTGATGTGATGTACATTACTAAAATAGAGAGCGCAATAATCGTCGTTAGATTTTGTCGTCTGGGGGCAAAATTACCACAGTTTTCACCGTAATTTTGGAAGATGTACGATTCCAGTAAAATTGCGACGAACTATTCACCGTAGCTTAGTACATACCAGTGTTCTACATGATATGTTAGGCCCAATGCTTGGTAATTTGCGATTGCCAAGCAATTGCCCTCAATTGCAAACTCCTTTGCAATTCCTTGTCGTTGCACTGCCAAGGAATTGCATTTTTAGGGAATACGAGAACAATTCTTTGACAACAGCCAAATTGCATTTGAATTTTGCGAGACTTGTCAGTTTGGATGTAGTTGTTTGCCAAATTTGGCCACATTCAACTGACAGGGATATGTACCAATCACGTAAACTAATATCTTATGTTGGGTCAGTGTTCTCTTCCCAAGGAATTGTAATGGCGAAAAACCTGGACAATATTGAAATTCCTAAGGAATTGTAATCACGAAGATATTAAATCTGTATTAGAATTCCTAAGGAATTGTAATTTCTCAGTTATTTTACAAATGACTACTGTTGAGTACTGTCAAACGGAAAAATTGATGCCAAACGGACATGGTATACACTCCATTGATGCCAATCAGAGGTGTCACACAACAGAATTGATGCCAAACAAGAGGTCGTTGCAGAAATCCCGAAGCTAAACCTAAGTTGTCGAGGATCGCTTGCAATTCCTTGGTAATGCAAGCGTCGACAAGGATTTGCAATGTGATTTTTGCCCATTTTGCAATTGCTTGACAATTGCAAATTACCAAGCACTGGGCCTAATAGATACCCTGAGGTGTCAGTCGAAAAACTGAGCTGAAAAAGACTAAAAAATTGAATTCATATAAACAAGTCTTAAAATAATTCACTACTCTAACATAAAAACATTCATTTCTTCCTCTTTGCTATCCCCAATTCCTTGAACAAGCCAGTGCTATATAACTTGTTGTGACAAGTTCTCCAGGAAAGCTCTCCTGCTCTGCCCTTGTGGAGCTTTCCACATCACCTTTCTTTGACTTGGTCAATAAATACAGTTTAATATCATCCTAGATTTCCGTCCACAGCCCGTAACGTACTGCCATTCCAAAGCGACAAACCCTGCATCCCAGGCTTCCACAATCCATGTGGCACTACTAAGAACTTCACATCATCCATAAGCCTTCTCATTCTGGAAAGATGACCTAAGCCAGAAAGTATTTAAAAATCTTGTTGTAGACTTTGCTGACTTTGTTTTTATGAGCTTAATACTACTGTACAACTGATGAATGAGATACTAGTTATCTCATGCAAAAAACACACAACTGATCATGGGAGAGATTGGCAGTGATTTGTGGCGGTTCCATGACTGGCTCATATTCAACTGCCCAAAGGAACTGTCCCATGGGAAGGTTCCTGAGAATCCTCCATTGGATATTCAACCTAAGAAAACACCTACAATGTGTATGGTGGAGTTCTAGGAAGGAAAATCCTATTTGGATATGATTTCTGAGAAACTCATATCTTATGACTTTTGAGTCCTTCCTCTGTATCAAACAATGTGAAGGAGACTTATGGAGTTCCACCTGGAAGCTCCAGATTCTTGGCCTATGTCAAAAGAATACTACCATACTTATCAAAATGCCACACATTCTTGGAGTCACAGATCTTGAGCGGGGGACTCCATCCCTGATTATCCATGTGCCATATTGTGATCAGCTGGGTCAAAGTCATTGAATTGGGGTACCTAAAAGAAGCAGGCAAGTGGTTCCATTTATTGTGCCATGAATACATACATCTCATGTTGCCATAATCTCTACACAGATAAGGCTGTAGAATTGATCCTTTCTCAACTCTTACAAGTCAGTGGTTCACGGATTAGAAAGATACTTCTCTCTCTCATTCTGTCAGCCTGAGTGATAAGGAACTGGGGAAGCGGATGTGCGACCCAAGGCATCAACACTTGATTCACCCCGTGTGGATCCCTCAATTCCTTCTGTGACTGATGGCTTTTCAGTACAATGGAATGGTTCAGAGCTTGAATTGGACCTCAACATACACACTACACTGTGAACTTGATGGATAATGACATTTGTACAAGATTAAGGGCCAATATTGCCCATCTAAATCACAAGAAAACACTTTGTAGTGTTCTAGTTTTGCACTACAAAAATAATCAAGTGGGCCCATTTTTGTGTACAATCATAATCAACACTGACCACTCCTTTTTAATTCTGCACTGCATGGGTAGGAGTGTTGGCTTACAATGAGGGCAGCAATCAGTCCACTGTTCCAGATAAAGTTTGACAACAGAGATAAATTTTGGGAGGGAGGTGTTGACAGGAGCAAAATGAGCATCCTCAAAGTTAGCTAGGGGACCGCCAGTGTGGTGGATTGGGATCCTCAACCCCCAGGTGATGGGCTAGGGCAATTTCTGCCTGGAGTCCACACTAAAGCTGGCAGGCGTGTGAAGCAGGCGGCGTTGCTCCTCAAAGCGGTCATTGGTGGTTGGGGGCGGGGAAATGGTGGCTGAATGAATTGGTTGGTTGATGGTGGTGATCACTTGGTTGTTTTATTTTATTTTTGGGAAGTTACAGTTGGTGAGAGGTTGAGACCCGTTCTGTCAATCATATTTATAAATAGGTTGTAGCCTATTAATTTTGACTTGACTGCTGTAAATAGGCACAAAATCACTTCTATTGACAGACATAACATTTTGGTATTCTCGATCTTGATGTGACGTCAACATGGCTGGTTGGGTTCGCATTTTGTCGTGCAAATGAACATGGAAAAAATCCAAAACGTCCTGTCGCATCATAATAGGCAAATAAATTGGATCAAAACCTCTTTTCCAATCTATTGCCCCTGAAAGAGGTTTTACCTATTTACAACCTAGATTCCTTCGAGCCAATATAGAGCATCGCCAAATCAAACTGTGCCCCAAAATTGGCAATAAATAGGATTGATAGAAGGGCCTGAGATAGCTCCCATTCGCGCCCTCAAAATTAGTGAACAGAAAAGACCTGTGGTGAAAAATCGTAGCTAAAAATGAAAAGATACCAAAAGAAGATCGTCGTAATTATATACAACGCCAATATCATAATAAATCAAGTAGCTAGGTGATGTGATGTACATTACACGAAAATAGAGAGCAATAATCGTCGTTAGATTTTGTCGTGGGGCAAAATTTACCACAGTTTTCACCGTAATTTTGGAAGATGTGCGATTCCAGTAAAATTGGACGAACTATTCACCGTAGCTTGCGTACCAGTGTCCTACATACGTGGATATGTTAGGCCCAATGCTTGGTAATTTGCGATTGCCAAGCAATTGCCCTCAATTGCAAACTCCACTTTGCAATTCCTTGTCGACGTTTGCACTGCCAAGGAATTGCATTTTTAGGGAATACAGAACAATTCTTTGACAACAGCCAAATTGCATTTGAATTTTCGAGACTTGTCAGTTTGGATGTAGTTGTTTGCCAAATTTGGCGCGAAACACATTCAACTGACAGGGATATTAATTGTACCAATCCCTAAATTAATATCTTATGTTGGGTCAGTGTTCTCTTCCCAAGGAATTGTAATGGCGAAAAACCTGGACAATATTGAAATTCCTAAGGAATTGTAATCACGAAGATATTAAATCTGGAATTCCTAAGGAATTGTAATTTCTCAGTTATTTTACAAATGACTACTGTTGAGTACTGTCAAACGGAAAAATTGATGCCAAACGGACATGGTATACACTCCATTGATGCCAATCAGAGGTGTCACACAACAGAATTGATGCCAAACAAGAGGTCGTTGCAGAAATCCCAAGCTAAACCTAAGTTGTCGAGAATCGTTTGCAATTCCTTGGTAATGCAAAGCGTCGAGGATTTGCAATGTGATTTTATTTTGCAATTGCTTGACAATTGCAAATTACCAAGCACTGGGCCTAATAGATACCCTGAGGTGTCAGTCGAAAAAATGAGCTGAAAGACTAAAAATTGAATTCATATAAACAAGTCTTAAAATAATTCACTACTCTAACATAAAAAACATTCATTTCTTCCTCTTTGCTATCCCCAATTCCTTGAACAAGCCAGTGCTATATAACTTGTTGTGACAAGTTCTCCAGGAAAGCTCTCCTGCTCTGCCCTTGTGGAGCTTTCCACATCACCTTTCTTTGACTTGGTCAATAAATACAGTTTAATATCATCCTAGATTTCCGTCCACAGCCCGTAACCGTACTGCCATTCCAAAGCGACAAACCCTGCACATCCCAGGCTTCCACAATCCATGTGGCACTACTAAGAACTTCACATCATCCATAAGCCTTCTCATTCTGGAAAGATGACCTAAGCCAGAAAGTATTTAAAAATCTTGTTGTAGACTTTGCTGACTTTGTTTTTATGAGCTTAATACTACTGTACAACTGATGAATGAGATACTAGTTATCTCATGCATAAAAAACACAACTGATCATGGGAGAGATTGGCAGTGATTTGTGGCGGTTCCATGACTGGCTCATATTCAACTGCCCAAAGGAACTGTCCCATGGGAAGGTTCCTGAGAAAAATCCTCGTTGGATATTCAACCTAAGAAAACACCTACAATGTGTATGGTGGAGTTCTAGGAAGGAAAATCCTATTTGGATATGATTTCTGAGAAACTCATATCTTATGACTTTTGAGTCCTTCCTCTGTATCAAACAATGTGAAGGAGACTTATGGAGTTCCACCTGGAAGCTCCAGATTCTTGGCCTATGTCAAAAGAATACTACCATACTTATCAAAATGCCACACATTCTTGGAGTCACAGATCTTGATGGGGACTCCATCCCTTGATTATCCATGTGCCATATTGTGATCAGCTGGGTCAAAGTCATTGAATTGGGGTACCTAAAAGAAGCAGGCAAGTGGTTCCATTTATTGTGCCATGAATACATACATCTCATGTTGCCATAATCTCTACACAGATAAGGCTGTAGAATTGATCCTTTCTCAACTCTTACAAGTCAGTGGTTCACGGATTAGAAAGATACTTCTCTCTCTCTCATTCTGTCAGCCTGGGTGATAAGGAACCAACGGATGTAAACGACCCAAGGCATCAACACTTGATTCACCCCGGTGTGGATCCCTCAATTCCTTCTGTGACTGATGGCTTTTCAGTACAATGGAATGGTTCAGAGCTTGAATTGGACCTCAACATACACACTACACTGTGAACTTGATGGATAATGACATTTGTACAAGATTAAGACGAATGGCCAATTAACTGCCATCTAAATCACAAGAAAACACTTTGTAGTGTTCTAGTTTTGCACTACAAAAAATAATCAAGGCCCATTTTTGTGTACAATCATAATCAACACTGACCACTCCTTTAATTAATTCTGCACTGCATGGGTAGGAGTGTTGGCTTACAATGAGGGCAGCAATCAGTCCACTGTTCCAGATAAAGTTTGACAACAGAGATAAATTTTGGGAGGGAGGTGTTGACAGGAGCAAAATGAGCATCCTCAAAGTTAGCTAGGACCGGCCAGTGTGGGTGGATTGGGATCCTCAACCCCCAGGTGATGGGCTAGGCGATTTCTGCCTGGAGTCCACACCTGAAAGCAGCGTGTGAGGCAGCAGCGGCGTTGCTCCTCAAAGGTCCATTGGTGGTTGGGGGACGGACATGGTGGCTGAATGAATTGGTTGGTTGATGGTGGTGATCACTTGGTTGTTTTATTTTATTTTTGGGAAGTTACAGTTGGTGAGAGGTTGAGACCCGTTCTGTCAATCATATTTATAAATAGGTTGTAGCCTATTAATTTTGACTTGACTGCTGTAAATAGGCACAAAATCACTTCTATTGACAGACATAACATTTTGGTATTCTCGATCTTGATGTGACGTCGAAACACGTGGCTGGTTGGGTTCGCATTTTTGTCGTGCAAATGAACGTGGAAAAATCCAAAACGCCCTGTCGCATCATAATAGGCAAATAAATTGGATCAAAAACCTCTTTTCAATCTATTGCCCCTGAAAGAGGTTTTTACCTATTTACAACCTAGATTCCTTCGAGCCAATATAGAGCATCGCCAAATCAAACTGTGCCCCAAAATTGGCAATAAATAGGATTGATAGAAGGGCCTGAGATAGCTCCCATTCGCGCCCTCAAAATTGGCGAACAGAAAAGACCTCGTGCTGGGTAAAAATTGTAGCTAAAAATGAAAAGATACCGAAAAGAAGATCATCGTAATTATATACAACGCCAATATCATAATAAATCAAGTAGCGATAGCTAGGTGATGTGATGTACATTGCACGAAAATAGAGACGCAATAATCGTCGTTAGATTTTGTCGTGCGGGGCAAAATTTACCACAGTTTTCACCGTAATTTTGGAAGATGTAGGTTTTCTGTTGATTGGGAAATAATTGTAGTAAAAATGGTTTTTATTGAAAAGGATAGTACTTTGGAGTCAATTTATAACTTATAATCTGGTAAATTCACTGACCATTTGGGGAAACTGACCAAAACTGACCAAAAATATCTCAAACCCAATATGGGTTAGATTGTGTTGATACGAACTCTCCTGTAAGTATACCTGGTGGTTCATATTTTTCTAGGACATTCTCACTATTTAATTTGTTATATAATACTTCATTCCAATCAAAATTTTTAAACACGATCACAAATGAGCAACTTCTCGTGGCAGCTTATTCTTATTCGTACCATTTCCTTCATGACTACAAGAGCATTCCTCAAGCAATCTCTCAAAGTTTTTGGGGTGATGTCGACATACGCACGATCATGCTACGACACAGATTCGAACATGACTCAATTTCTCATAACCCATCATGTGTTAAAAAGGGTTGTGAGTGTAGATTTCTGTTCCCTTTTCGCTATAATGAAGCAACGAGGCTAGATCCAGAAGAGTTGGATCCTGAAGTGTTGGTCCCTTGGCATTGACTGAGGGATCCAGAGGTTGTATGGTTGTCGCCATAGCACTTGATTCCGAAACGTGACATAGGATGTGAGTACGTTAATACTTACAACAGGGTGTGTTCAGAGGTATTCAATTGCAACACAAACATTCAAATTGGTGATGTGTCGCAAGTGGATTACTCTACATTGTACGGATCTAAATCCACCCAGAAAGAAGACAGTGAAAGAGTGCAACGGGTCCTTCACACAGTTGTCAGACGGTTGGTAAAGATCCAAGAAGACATCATTCTTGGTAGAAAGAGCCTTCTTAATGCAAACGACGAATTCACTAAGAGTTTGTGTGTGCTACTATCGGGAATGCGGGCTGCTACTTCTAGACATGTTGTCAGTGCAACACTAGCTCACCTTATTGTGTCTCAAAATGGTAGCAGATTCACATTTTCACACGAGTTTGGTCACCTCCTGGTATCTCAATTGGAAGCTACACTCGAAGGTAATCTGGTTGATGTACGGGTACGAACTACTAAAGTGGATGGTGAAACATACTTCTGAACAGATTCAAGCAGCAAGGATTACATCCACCGTCCCAAGTCACTTGATGGCATGTGTTTGTATGAGATGGCAATGTATTACAAAAAGGTTCTGAAATCAAAAAGTGCAGTACGAGCAGGTTTTAATGTCTCCAATGACATAGGCACCAATAACAATGACAACGACGTTATCTCTGATACTTCAGATGACGAAATTTCTCAACCACCGTCAACTGGTACTACCTTCGAATTCTTGTCCACGCACCCTGGTTCCAAATTTATAAAATTGTCAAAACTGAAGAATTGGGTTGTTACAATGACTTATTACGACGGAGCGCATTTGCGTAGTATCTTTCAACTTCGTGTCAGAGACGAGAGCTGTGGAGAAAATACATCAGAACTGAGAGAGGACTATGCAAAATTAGCACTGTTGATGTTTTACCCACTACAAAAGTTGGATGACATTCAAATTGATGGAAGTTACTGGAACCTATTTCATAGAGAACTTCTTCTATTCAAACGTAACGAGAATACAAAAATGTGGAAGAAGGGATTCGAAATATTACAAAACATCGAGAACCGGCGCCTCCTTCAGTGAGATATTCCAAAGCAACTAGATTACGTCACAAAGTACACCATCAACAAACTTGACACTGACAGAAAGTCAAAGAAAAAAAAGGCCACAACAGAAGAGGAAATAGATCTAACTGACGTTCAGGGGTATGTTGAAATCTCAAATGAGTTTTTGTCGGGAGTCGGGTCATCGACCAGGATTACTATTTTTAAATGTTCACATTTAGTAGTTCGGGTCCATGACCTGACTTCCGAGTTTTCATCGTTCATTTTCAAATCAATTTACTGAATCTTTGTTCCACAACTCTTCCGACAATTCATCTGTGCAAGGTTTGACGAAGACCCTTCGACAAGGATTGTGATCTGAGTAAAAGCAATGAAGATGGCCTTAATTGCGAGATGCTTTCATTGAATCAAGATGAAATCATCAGCAAGTGGAAATTCTCGGATTCCGACCTTATTTCACCTACCAATGGGTTGGACAAATCCATCATAGAAGACATGCTTGCTTCACGGAATAACAATTTCGAATGTGGTCCTTCTGACAGCAATGCAAACCAAATCAGACACAATACTTTTCAGACAGTGTTTGAGTTAATTCATGGCTCTTTAGTTGGCTCACCTTTGTATTGAATGTTTTCGCAACAAGATTCTAATGATGATTAACATATTGCACAGGGTGATGAACCTCACCCAACAATTGCTGGTGTTGCTGAGAACCTTGCACGCCGGGAAGGAAAACAGCTTAATGAAAAACAATATATAACCTATGAAATGGTGTGCTGCAATTTCTTGCTCGAACTCATCAATGAAGCCCTTGACCCAACATCCTCAGGCAGGTGTTTCCATTTCGATAGGAGATAATTCTGAACTCATTGATGACATCAAGGAACAACTTCTTGCTCATGGGGCGATGGATCAGATGCTTCTCTTGCTCACAGGACCAGCTGGCACAGGAAAGACGACTGCCATTAAGGCTGCCGAACGGCTCTGTTTTGAATTCTGTTCTGCATGCAACATCATGCGGACCGATACAACATTCTTCTATACGGCCTATACTAGTTCTGCTGCATCTGAATTTGGAGGTAGAACCATAGTGAAGGCATCAGGAATGTTCACGAGCACAGTAACAGAAGTACAGAGGTTGGAATGGAGTAGTGTTCATCTCCTTGCCATCGATGAAATCTCTTTCATGATGGAGAATGAACTAATGAAATTGGACATGAGATTGCGGCAGTACAAAGACCGTAACAAGGTCTTTGGAGGATACTGAATTATTTTTGATGGCGACTTCAGACAACTCATTAGAGGAAACGACCACGAATTGTTGTACTTGAGAAATTCGAAACAGTTCTTTGAGAGTATCCTGACAGGAATAATCATTCTCAACAACGAACATCGCTTCAAGGATGATCCGGAATTCGGTAAATTATTTAAGTGGAGGGGAACTCACACACAAGGATCGCAACACCATCAACACACAAGTTGTAACCAGAACAGATGTTGACATCCCAAAAAATATCCCATCAAACATCGTTTGGAGTTATGCATGTCCAACAAATAAGGAGCGGAATGCCATTTCGGAAGGAATTTTTAAGCAACATGTCCTTAATACCCACCCAACTGCTTCGGGAAACGAGCTTCCACCTGATCATACAATTGTCATCGAGAGTGATTTCCAAACATCGAAGAAGAAGAAAAGCTTCCACTTTGAAAGTTACAAACACCCTCCGTCATCGCATACTAACTACATGTGGAGATGACAACATTAAGTACGGTTCACATAAACACGCGGACCCAGCTCTGTGTCTATACACTGGAATCAACCTAATATGTGTTATGTCAAACAAAAAAATGGAAGAAAAGCCACCACGCGGGAATGGAACTGTTTGTACTCTTATTTCTGTAAAGATCAAGCAAGGTGCAACAACACATAGATGGCGTGAAATGTATGGAAGAAAAGTCTGGAGTATAAATATAAGGGATGTTGAATGCGGTTGACAGTCAAACTGGCGGATGACTCAGGTGAAATCACAAATTTGAAACACGAAATCGACGACCTTGACAAAAGCATAAACAGAGAACAGTTAATCACACTCCAGCATCTTCTGCAATTCAAAAGAAAACAGAGACGGTTCAACATACCACCAGAACAACATGAAGTGTCTGTCATTGTTGCACCAACTTGCCTATGTGATATAAAAATAAAAGAAACATTTAGATGTCACATGACAATGTTCCTTGTCAACTTAAACACATCATCAACAGGACACAAGTTACAAGGGAGATCGAAAGACATAGTCATTGTTTCATCATGGCCAAAACTAAAAAACAAGATATGCTTCCAAAACTGGGAATCTGTAGTTCTATCAAGAGTAAGAACTCTCAAAGGCCTGTTTTTATTCCAACCAATCAACATGGAACAGTCATTTAAACCAGCGGAAGAATTAGTTCAATTGATGAAAAGAGCTGAACACGCAGAGCGTACTCTGCTTCAAAGAAGACACAATGCAATGCAGAATTGAAACGATACCTTGAATGGGTTATTATACCAACTCCCCTCAACTTAAACAATGAATCAAATATATTTCATATCACTCATTTGTCGTCACCCAAAATAGCACACAACTAATTCTACACTCATATAACTGATGTCTTATATTATACAGAATATAAACTTATATCCTCATCCAATATAACACATTTTTGAATACTTGCCTCTATCGAAGATGTCGTATATCTGGTCATCCACCCGAATTGCGATCAGAATATCACTCACTAACCTATATACTCATCCAATATAAAACAATTTTGAATACCTGTCTCTATCGACGATGTCGTATATCTGGTCATCCGCCCGAGTTACGATCAGAATATCACCCACTAACCAACAATTACCACATCCATTACAAAATAATGAACAATGTATGTCTGAATTGCATCTGAAACACAGATGATTATATTATACAACGATGCCCATTTTCGGGTCACACGGCACCCCATTTACAGGGACAAACATGCGGATGGAGCGACGCATTTTTGAGATCATCCTCTGGGGAGTATATAGGTAGAGGATAGTAAGTAGTGCCGGACTAGGTACTATCACTATCAGAGTACAAGCACTCGCTCGAATGGTGCTCCCATTATCAAAGCTGCTGCATCTGTTGTGATTTCACCTGACTTATTTTAGTTTTCTGTCATTCCCTTGCATTGTGATCTTATTATAATGTTTTATTCTCATCAAAGCTCATGAGTTCTTTTTTCTGAAACAGAATATTGACAAACAGCCAAGGTAACTCTTGTTATTGTGACTTCATTCGATTTTCTTCTCAATTACAGGCCTTACAATGTTGTTCACCTTTATGTCGCTTTTTTATCTTGCTGTCATATAATAATGAGAGGAAGGTTATGGTGAGTTGAAATAATTTGCCTAGTATGTATTGATTCTTTGTATGATGAAAGTCATTTTCATCTATTCTTGTTTATCTCACCCCCATAATACACATACATGCATGCATACATACATATATATTATGTATATATATGTTGGGTACCAAATTGGCACAAGCCCCGTGCCAGAACTGGGCGCGATTTTTCGCCCCGTGCCGGAACTGGGACCTCGACAGCCCCGTTTGGGCACCGTGCCGGCACGGGGCGTTTTTCGATTTTTGCGCCCGTGCGAAACTGGGCGCCCGTGCGAACTGGGCGTCCGTGCGGAACTGGACTTTTGATGAAACCCGAATTGGTACTGGCCCGTCTTGGCACCAGTGCCAAGGCGGGCACCCTAATTCGACACTAGTGCCATTTTGGGGCGCCCCATGTCGGCACTGAAGAGGGTACTTAAGTATGTAGTTTGAAATTCAACAGTGTTTTAGCACTGTCAGTCCAGTGCCAATTTGGGACATCCCAAATTGGCACTAATGCAGTAACATGATTTTTTCCTTACGCTGTTGGAGATCAGGAAATTACGTCTAATTGGCTCTTTTGGCGAAATAAGCTTTTGTCATGCGAGTCAAGTGTGAGTACCATACTAGATCCCAGATCGTGGCCCTTTCCAAAAAAGTAATTTAAATCACGCGCCATTCACGACATTTTACGCGCTCTCTTCAGAATGGCTGTTGCATCAAAAATGGCATGTTGGCCGCCTACATGCCGTTTTACACGCTCTCGTCTGTTTTCAGGGAAAAGGGACGAGAGCGTGTAATACGGCATGTAGGCGGCCAACATGCCATTTTTGATGCAACATGCCGTATTACTTAGGAATTCGTATAAATCTTACGCAATCCCGCCCAACTCGTCCTTTTTACACGCTCTCGTCCTTTTTTCACAAAAAGGGACGAGAGCGTGTAAAACGGCATGTAGGCGGCCAACATGCCATTTCATAAGCTCTAGTCCGTTTTCATGAAAAATGGGACGAGCTTGTAAAACAACTTTTATGCAGGATTGATATCGAATGGAGGCATGGAATCTGTTCACGCCGAGACCGAGAATAAGATTATATAAATGACGTAAATCTATCACGGGCGTCGATCAACTGCCACCTCACAGCATTATCTTGTTTTTTTAGCATGTAGCTGGCAGATTCCCGCAGCTCCGTTCGTGTGGGTGCGTTGGATGATGTGCAAGATGCACGTGATAGCGATGCGGTGGATGCGAAAGATCCACTTGATGGCCACATGATGGCGGGAAGCGGAAGCGAGCAGATGGCCTATCTACTTAGGTCAGAACATCATGTCAGAATTTTCGGTGTTCGGTACCCCTATCACCCTACTTCAACTGATTATGCGCCCCAAATCGTCACTTTCGATTGGTGTTTTTGGCCCAGTGCCAAAGCGGGCTGTCAACGTCCCAGTTCGCACGCGGGCGAAAAATCGCGCCCAGTTCTGGCACGGGGCTTGTGCCAATTTGGTACCCAACATATATAATAGAAAGCGCTCCCTCAGTCAATCAAATGTTTGTGAATGGACAAATGAAGAAAATGGTAAAACATTCTTTCCGCCAAGCCAATTGTTTCAGTTAAAGCTACTTTTCTAATGAGTTGTTTTAGTTTTCCTCAACTTCAGTCATAGTGATGGAAAAAGAGGTGAGAATATAATTACATTTTCAAAAAAGAAGACAAAAATAACAGATTGAAACTCAAGATTCGGCAATTTTTTGCCATTGAACGTGCTGTAAATGAAAATTCAAATGAAAATGAGCTTAATAAGAGATTGCTCGTAGCAAAGCACAACTGTATATTTTATGTTATATTTCTGAATGGAACATCTCTTTCTATTAGTAGGCAGGCAAATGTGGCAAATACGGTGGAAGCAAATATTGAAATTCTGCAGGTCGGCCAATGTCTGTTTTTAATCAGAAATCAAATGATAAAGTTCTGGTGAGATACTCTTGATATCAAAGAAACATTTGTGAACCTAATATTTCATTCAATTCTGTCCAAAATTCTTCTAACATGGCATACAGGTGGTAAGATTTTTACTATCACGTTACACTTGAAGGCAACTACAGAGAGACTATTTGACACTTCACATCCAAAATTTTTGTGACCACACATACAATCTTATGTGGGAGTAGTAAGTCATATTACCAACGAGTGGATTAACTAGTATTGTACCATGCCTGATTTCAGCTATCATTTACGATTTTGCTAATTTAGTAGATAGTTTCCCTCTCAAGAACCTTCTTGAGTGAAGTTTGGCATGATGCTTTGTCACCACCTGTCATTGCAGCGACCAAACCATTTTTTATATTAGTCAGTGAGCCCTGCAATCCATTGAACTCAATGGCTATTTCAACAAAAGTTATTTCTATCAAAATTAGTGCTATGCTAAATCTGAACGTATAGATAAACTAGAAATTTCACGTAGATTCTAAACATGCAGTCATATTGGGGGGTTAGATAGTTAGAATCTAGTCAAATTATGCTCTACATGAACTGCAAGTTATCAAAAAAGTCAATTCATTGATTTCAATGCTGCTGGATTAATCAATTTTTGAAAGGTTTAATCATCGCCCATTGCCACTGCGACTTGCAGAAGCCACGATCAACAAATAATCCGTTGGGTCCCCTTTGTTGTTTCATCACACAAAGTCGCCTTGTGCTCCACATTGGTACCCTTCAGTAGAAGGACCAAGCATTTCAAAGATCACAATGAGTCCCAGTTTTGTGGCGAGTTTTATATACATGTGCGAATCGCGCCACCATCATCAAACCACTCGTTGTCACCCTAGTTGGGGTATCATCGAGTGATGAGGTTGGGTGGGTGCGATCATGGGTTTTGAGTCAAGCATTGGGTTCCGACTGCAAGCCACATCGATTGACGGGCCATGGCTGGTTTGTGTTTTGTGTGTGGTATGAAGAAAGGTAGAGGGAAGAAAAAGCATTAGCAAATATCACTGTTAACAAATTTTAGTTTAAAAAAATTAATTGATGTGTTAAGTCCAAAATCGACCCAACTGCATCAGAATGGTGGTACAAGTCTGAATTCACTTTGAACCTACGGGGACTTCGAACGACTATGGAATTGACATACTATTCCTACACAAGCTTCTCCAGGATTGAACAAAAAATCCATCATGCTCTGTTGTCGGATAGTCTTTCCGTAGTTTATTAAGAATGACCATGAAAAAATATTGCGCATGTGTGGGCAATTATGTGCCATCATGATCTGTTGTCTCACAATTTTCAACAGATTTGCTATCTGACATCAATGTCAGCGTAGAACACATAGCATTTTCTACATGGTGGACATTGAACCATTACATGATTTTATGCCAATCATGGCAGCGAATTTGAGGAGGTCATCTCATCGACCTGAGGTTGTGTGGAGCTGGACTTAAGCTCTCAAGATAGTCCCAAAGCGTTTTGCAATCTTGCCCAGGTCTCAGAGGTTGGATATTGCCACTACATCAGTGCCCAAACATATCTGACATGTAATGGTTCAAAGTGAATTCAGACTTGTACCTGGTTTAAGGAGGCCTGGCATCTGAGGCTGACACCTTGTACGCAAACTCCGCGCCACCTCACGAGACATATGCCTGCCCCGACACGTATCCAACTTCCCCAAAGTTAGGCATGCAAACTCGACCCATTGAGAGTTTGAGGGAAAGTTGATTATTTAGAATGAAAATACAAATTGCAACCTATGGAGGTATGGTGAAAAGCAATAGCAATTTCTTACTTTTAAGGCATAGCAAACTAAAAAGTCCGTTTTGCTGATTGAGAACTATTTCTACTGAAAAACAAATTATGATTGTCAAATTTAGAGGAAATTATAAGAGGCCCAATCATTTCAGATAAATGATTATTTTTGTGTGTCATGTGGCTTTGCTCTATTTGTAATCAATTTGTCTTGGTAGGGGTGCAGTTCCATTAAACGAGGCCTATTTTCACTGTGCCACCTGATAGGAGGGGTGGCATGACCCTCGCCAGAAGTACTGGACCTAGATCAGTTGGACGAAAATCTCCTGGCAGCTGGCGACTAGCTTTCCCTAGCAAAGGAACATAAAATCTGGACCTGGTTCAGTGTGTACGTTTTCAGTATTATTGCTGGCAGATGGCAACACTGACGTCATTGACCTAAAAGTGACGTCAGTCAGATTTTTACAATTTCCAGAAAAAGCTATTGATTCCTACTAAGATTAGGTTATTTTCGCCAGAAGTACTGAACCAGGTTCAGTTCTCAACTAGTGCTGGCAGACAAGCAAATGAACCAGGTTCAGTAGCAAGTCTTACTGGCAGACTAGTTTAGTGAACCAGGTCAAAGCTAGTAGACCTAACTAGGATGCCACCCCTCCTCCACCTGATAACAGTGAAGATGGCATGATATTTTTAGAACGGAGGAGTTCAGCTGATTTTTGAAAAATGCGATTCGAGTCTTCTACGGAATAAATAGGAGGAAACGGATGGCTTTTCGAAATTCTTCCGGGAATCGAGATTCCGTCTGCCGACGCTGAAAGCATCCGAAACGGCTGGAATTTCGATTCCCGGACGACTTAAAAAATGGGTCCTTGTGTAAATGGGAATTCGTAGATTGAGTACTAGTTCGAGAAAAGGAATCCTCAGCGCATGTACTCGGGAGAGTCAAACCGGTTTTCAAAAAACATCCTTCGCACCAGAATACGTCCGGGAATCCGAATTGCATCGTATTCAAAGATGCGTTCTGGTGCGAAGGATGGTTTTTCAAATCTCTAAATACGTCTATGGTACCGTTTCGTAACGCGGGAAAAATCATTTATGTCATTGAGTACGTATCTTCCTGAAAGAGTCTCGTGAGTTCGATGCTAGAGGTGACTCGTGCAGTTTTTCGTTGGGGTCTCTACATCATGGCCGCGTGTTCCTGTTTTTGACAGTGGAGGTTAGGGAAATGGATGTAATTAACAAAATCTTGTCTTTCTATCTTAAGACTTTTCATTTTATCTTTATTATTAAATTAACACTTAATTTTAATCTCACTTAAAGACTAACATTATCATCCTCGTTGTGAACCTCAAACAATGGCTCACCATTTTCAATTGCCAGCTGAGTGACAACACAAAATAGTGGTTGGTGGTGGTGGTGAAGTGGTAGTTGTGGTTATGGTGGTATGGGGTCAGGGTGTATTGCCACTAAAAGGATAGGATCTACTCCGAAGGATCAGATTACTTAATTCTATCCTTTTCTTGTAATCTTGTCCGTTTGGATCAGATTTGCTACGAAGGATCAGATTACGAATTTTCTACGTAAAATATACTGGTTCCAGCGTAGGAAGGGTAGAATCTGCTCCAAAGGATCAGATTACTGAATTCTATCCTTTTCTTGTAATCTTTTCCGTTTGGATCAGATTACTTGACTAGGACTAGATAATTTTTATTCCGTTTACGGTATTTATTTAAGCCTTTTACTCGAAACTTGCGCGCAAGATCGGTGTACGTGATACTCTCGCTGACAGCGATGACAGTGCGGAGGAAGAACCTAGTGATAACGACTCAATGAATGGGTTGTAAGATTTTTTAATATTTTATCTGTGGTGGAAAAACTATGTAGTTGTTGATAAAAAATAATTAATTTGGCAAAAAAGTGAATTTCATCTTTTAACCCTAATTTCCCTAACCTTCAGTGCAGGAAGAACCAGGAACGCAACTTATGATTTTTCACGTGTTAGACCTATTCATCTTTCATTCCTTGACAAAATTTTGTCCATAATCAAATAAGAGAATTATTTATCACTGTTCGTTCATATTTTTATATTTATATTTGTATAATGGAGAACAGTAGCCAAATTGTGAAAATTATTGAATAATGATGTATTTTAAAAGTAACTACCACTTCCCTCAAATCCTGAATTCAATGGAATCCATTGAATTCAATGTGGGGGGAAGATGGACCGATATGCAATCTGGTGCTAATAATGAGTTTAAGACATAAAATATTGTACATAATATGGTACACTACGATACGGTACTGTGCCTTCGAAGATGTCACAAATTCCGCTCGATACATTTATATGTTTAATGTACGAAAGTTGTGGTTAGAAAAGGTTGGGATCGTTTGATATAGAATACTTTGATACGCCTCCTGATCGGAGTCGTCAAGATTGTGAGCCTCTTCGAGAAGCAATGCGACATGCTCGATGTGCTTCCGATGACCTAAGCCAAGAGGAGCACAAGTTGGTCATAGTATGTTGTATCGTTTGCTAGGTAGTAGTGTTTCTAACCCGCATTCTCATAGTGTTCTCTTGAAAAAAGACTCATTGTTGGAATGGTAGAAGGAGGTAGGGAGGATGACGAGATGGTGGACATTATTGCTGATCGAGTTTCTCACAACTGGAAGACCTCGATAACACTCATGCCTTGTCAGATCTCTTAGTAAGTAATAACACGTGAACGATGAACAGCAGCTTGATGCAGTCCCCTACTTCAGATAGGTCTTCACTGTCTCCATCTGCGTCATCGAAATCTTCAAGCCACTACGATATCAACCCATTCTTGGATACGATGTGCAAACCCGAAGATTCAGATGCGTCGAAAAACGTGATCGATGGCTCCAGGCAACACCATAGGGAGACAGAGTCAAAAGCAGCTGCAGGATGCTATGATCCAAGAAACTTGACCCAGGAAACTACCGCAGGACTTCACAAAGGACGAGCCAATCCAGTCAATGCACAAGAAGAGATACAAGAAGTCAATGTCATGCCATTGAAGTCATGGAACAGGGACGAAGAAAGCAAAACAAGACACTTCGATCTCAATTGTCAAAGGAAGCTTCAGGAGGCATCCATGATGCGAAAAATTACGATTGGCTTTGGAATCGGCAAGTTATTACATCATCTCTCGCAACAAAACGAACCCCCCCTTTCCAAATACTCTCCAGCTGAACTTCAATCCTTAGGCTCCATTGATAATTTCGCCGTTGAGTTTATCAATGAAGCGATGTTGTCAGAATCTGGAATTGAAGTGATGCGTGTCCACATGATTCGTCCCTTCATTTCTGCGCACATTGACACTTTCTGCTCATCATCAAGTTGGTCTTCGTTTGACATTGAGAACGAAAATCGTTTGAGCGATAGGAATGTAGTTGCTACAATCATGAGCCCTTTCCCGTCTGTTTGTGTTAACACGATTGCAGAAGAAAAATCACATTGTGACAGTACGTTGTGTCATTTACTTGGAGTTTTGCTTCATTTTCTGTTTACTGAGAATCGCCGCGAACAAAAGAGTGGGAGTGGTCTCCTACACGACGACAGAGACTATGATTCGTCTATCATTGTAGATGGTTCCTCAATGAAAGAAAAGAAGTCAATCGACTGGTTTCAATGTGACATGCATGGTGGTCTATCATATGAAACAGTTGATGCAGGGAAAGATTCATATCCCCATGTAAGATGTGCAGACTTTTCTGATGGCACTTCCCTTATCAAAGATGGAGATATGCCAATTTATAGCCACGACAATGACGGGTCGCTAGTCAACTTAACATTATCCCCACTCATGGACTTCGGATACCCCCCGTCCTTGTCACAGCTTGTCACAAATCTCGTAGATTGCGGCCTGGGTCTTCGCGAACCGGACGCTTACACCTCTTCGGATGAGGCAATCAATGATATGCATATTATGCTCCAGGAACCGAGGCTGTTTTTGTCCTTTGGTCCACCGCCGGCAGTGAATACATTTATGGGCAGTGAGAAGTTGTATGGTCGATCCAATGAAATTGCTTCTTTGACTGCTGCTTACAGCAGAGTGGCGACAAGTGGCACGACTGAAGCAATATTTGTCGGGGGATTTTCTGGGTGAGTTCTTGAGAGTACCTCGCGCAACCGTTGAAACCAAACATTCACCTAACAGATCGTCTCTCGAAGATGTGGCAAGACTCGTCTAGTGCACAGTACTCTTGAATCAGTGAACATCGCTGGGGGGTACACAGTGGCTCAAAAATTCGATGAAATGCAATCTTCAAGCCCAGTGACTGTCGTATTATCTGCATTCAACGAGTTGTGCATCATGGTCGCACAAAAGTGTTCGGAGACATGCCTGATGACAATATATGAGAAACTTTCAAGTGTCATCGGGACAACAAATTTGACCTTTTTGACACGAATTCTTCCGAATGTTAGGAAGCTGCTTCCATCTCATGTTACACTTCCATATCTTGACAGCCAAGTTCAGACCGATTTCAACATTCTTTGCTATTCCATCCAGCACTTAATGAAAGTTATCTCGACTCCTTCGAGGACGGTAATCCTGTTTCTTGACGATTTGCAGAGGGCAGATGCTACGTCGCTGAAACTTTTGCATTGTGTACTTTCAGATGTGAGAGATTTGAATAGTTTGCTCTTCGTGGGGGGGTATCGTGAAAATGAAGTAGAGCAAGGCCACGTTCTTCTTGAATTTTTTGACGCGTTATTGGCGTCTGAGGTCGTATCTTCGATGATTCACCTTAATGGAATAAGCCCAAGTGATGTGAACTCAATGATATCAGACACACTGGGTGTTTTCCCTCGGCTATGCAAAGGTCTCTCAGATGTGTTGTTTCACAAAACGAACGGAAATCCTTTCTTCACGTGGGAGTTTCTACGTTCACTCATTACTCGCGACCTCGTTCAGTACAGTCTACAAGATAAATGTTGGAAATGGAATCTCAGACAAATTATGGCAGAGAACATTACAGACAATGTACTTCATCTGCTTACAAGGAAGATGAATGTTCTCTCGGAGTCTGATCAAAGAGCGCTTAAGGTGGCATCTTGTTTTGGAAACATCATTAGCATTGATATCGTGAAAAAACTTTCTTGCACTTCTCAGTATTCAAGCCTGCTAACAACGCTCGACGAAACAGCTTTAACGGAAGGCTTCATGGATCGTGACGACACAAGTTATCGTTTTGTACATGACAAAGTCAGAGAAGTTGCGTATGGACTGATTGTTGATAAACAGCAATACCATTTTGATGTAGGGGTTGCTCTCCAGTCTGTTGGCGGTGCAATTTCCGCGGCAGCGAATCAAATCAATCGTGGATCCATGTCATTGCTTCAAGACAATTCAAGACGTATTTCAATTGTCAATCTCAACTACGAAGCCAGCATGAAACCTATGGATTGTTCAGACTTCACAGCAGCCTATTCATACCTCAATACTGCTGTTTCACTTTTACCCAATGATTCCTGGACGGCTCATTATGATCTCACTCTGAAATGTTGTTTCCAACTTGCGAAGGCGGCTTATAGTTGCGGACAGGCAAAGAGAGCTCAGCAAATCTGCGAGGAAATAATTGAACACGCAAAGTGCTTGGAGGTCACACTCGAAACTTATTCACTTCTTGTGTCTACGATTTGTCTTGCGAACAAGGACTTACTTATTGCATTCAAGATGTGCCTCAAAGTACTGAACATGGTAGGCGAAAACATTCCTGATGACGTTGTCGACATAAATTCGACCGTGAAGAAAGTGAAGATGTTGTTTCAGAATACGTCAAATGAAGATTTATTATCCATGGTCGATGAAAGGAGTTCAAGAAAAATATCCATTATGGAGTTTTACAATCATCTTGTCACAGTGTCCTTTCTTGTGAAGCCACAACGTATTTGTCATTACTATGTTGCACGATGGGCATCATTTTGTCTTACCCAATGTGATAAGTGCCAATACACTCCAGGTGAGTTCATTTAGCACTGAAGTCTTCTGTTCATGCCTCGTTGCCCAACATAGGTACTCTGTTCCATTCCGGTTGCGAATGCAGGAGCATTTGTGTCTTTTGCTTCCATGCTTAGCCGTGACTTGGATGAAGATACAAGGCTTGCATGCAGGATCAGTAACGCCGGAATGACTATGTTGAGCAGAAATGATTCCGCGATGATTAAACAGCTGCCAGCAGTCTACTCTGTTCATTATATGGGGATCGGAAGCTTAACGGAGCCAATTCAATCAGTTGTGGAGATGAATTATCATGCTTACGAAATAGGAATGCAAAATGGAAATCTGTCCCATGCAGCAGTTAGTTTATCTATAATGATGGCAACATCGTTGTACGCTGGAACAAGTCTGTCGAAACTGAAGAACGATCTCGAGGTTCATTTGACGTCGGCAAACAAGCACTCTCAGCTTAATCTACTTGCTAATCTGGTAATTATACATGAAGTAGTATCGAAACTGATTGGGGATGAAGAAGCCAAGAGCTTCCCTGATCTTGAGCAACATCCTCTACCAAATGAGGACCTTCGGCACTCTCTTGACATGTTTTCTTCATTTTATCTTGGACATGCAGAGCGAGTCCACTATAAATCAAAGCTTTGGGAAAAAATAGAAGACGACGAAAAGCGGAAGGTGCCAATTCGGTTTATATGCACTGCTTTTCTTTCCGGCATGGCATCATTTCGATTGTATTCATACGGCAGAAAAGACAGCCAAATTCACATCAAGAACTTGGAGAAATCATTGTCAATTCTTGAAAAAGCATCAGCATTCTCTGAATGGAACTATAAGAACAAATATTTGCTTCTAAATGCTGCCAATCTCTCGATTGCTGACACAAAGTTAAACGCAGAAAATGAGTTTGACGCTGCTATTTTGGATTCCAAATCATCAAAATTCGTGCATGAAGAGGGATTGGCTTGTGAACTTGCAGCTATGCATCACGTGAAGCACGGCAACAATGCCCTCGCGCTGACTTTACTTCATCAAGCTAAATCTTGTTACAAGAGGTGGGGATGTCGTGTAAAAGAAGTTCACATCGCAAGCCACATAAATGCAATTCAGAATAAGTCTACATAGACATAGCACATGGTTTCATTCTTAGTTAGACAGATACCAAATTCTACTATTGTTTAGCACCTCTATCTGAGAGCCTTGAACAGTCTCAAGACAATAAGTGTGAATGTGTCTGGGGGATTGGGCCCTCAAAGCTTGAAACATACGCATTGTGTACAGCGCCATATACCTCTTCAAAAGCCTTGGCATCCTTCAACAGCATCTACTTCCAAATCCTTCTAGGCAAAAGAATTCTCATGACTTTCAAGATGGCTCTACCACACTTCGTACACCAAGTTTTGTAGTAGTTGCCACAAAAAATTTTGTGTCACATTTTTTTTGGTAACAACAACAAATCTATATGCCATACCACACATAGACATAGCACATGGTTTCATTCTTAGTTAGACAGATACCAAATTCTACTATTGTTTAGCACCTCTATCTGAGAGCCTTGAACAGTCTCAAGACAATAAGTGTGAATGTGTCTGGGGGTTGGGCCCTCAAAGCTTGACATGCATTGTGTACAGCGCCAGCGCCATACCTCTTGGCATCCTTCAACAACATCTACTTCCAAATCCTTCTAGGCAAAAGAATTCTCATGACTTTCAAGATGGCTCTACCACACTTTACACCAAGTTTTGTAGTAGTTGCCACAAAAATTTTGTGTCACATTTTTGGTAACAACAACAAATCTATATGCCATACCACAAATTGTACCGCAAATCCTACAAAAATATTTAGTAAAAGCACTGAAACATTGTAAACTCCATGAACTGACTGCTACTCATTTCAATGAATTACAGCAACTCCTTCCACATTTACTCCTCCAATGTTTACCATCAAATTAATTGTATAGTGTGGTAATTGACATTTTGTGTATGTCTCATTTGTCACGAGCGGGTCTTGCCATATTTATAGGTAATACGGCATGAAGGGCTGTTGTGCATACTGGCAATGGATGTTGAATTCCATCACTGGTATTGCTCTTGAGCAGTAAATGATATCCTTCCATGGTGTATGTTGCTAGGAGGTGCTTGATGGCATGGTTCACGGCTTGAAAGTGAATGCTGCAGTACACGTAATGTTTTGTGCATGCTTGAGTTGTACAATTATGCCATGTATGGTGTACATTGGTGATTGGATGAAGAGGGATGCTATTCACTTCAAGAGCCATGCACCTTTAATTCTTGTCTGCCATCTTGGTACTTTGGCAGCAGGTAGGATTGAATCTGTACATGTGATGAATCCTCAACAGTCTTCATACATACCCATTGCTGTATCATTGTCCTCAATCCAATGTGTAAGAACGATGGTTTCCTCAAATCCATCATGGTGGAGAGTTGGTGACAGGCAAATTTGATGAAAGATATCTTCTTTTATGTCATTGGTGTCTTGGTCTGATACTATGATGAATAGCAGGATATATGTTGATAAAATGGGCTCAATCCCCATGTCATGCAGTAGTTAGGCAGCTTGCAGTCCCATTGGTTATCGGCACCGTGTTTCATCAGAAAGAGTATTATGAGATGTTTTTACCATGTCAGAATGGACATTGATGCATTGGATGTTATCATGCATAGCCATGTATCCAACGAAGATTCCGGTGAAATCATGACATTTGACTTTCACCTTTTGTTTCCGACTCAACTTAACACATACTCTTTATGCACACACACTCATATTATAATGAAATCTGGTTTGTAAAGCATCATTGTGATGGTGCTGTGGATCCCCTGATTCTTGAAACATGTTGCATGAAGTGCCGCAGCTGACCAGTATTGTGCCTTGAGATTGGTGGCATTCAATAAGGTCATGTAACTGTTGCCATCCATTCATTGTAGCTCTTGACTTATCAATTCTCAGAGTGGCTCTTTGCACCCATTGGCTCAACCACATATTTCCACTCCTTCAATGCCACTGTGCACCACTCCTCATTTCTAGGAAATTTGACACCCTGATTGACTGGAATGATGCCACCATTCTCATGTCCAAATCCAACCTTATCAAGGAAGATGCTAACACTCCCAATTGGTGGTTTCTTGGATTTAAGAATAACGAGGCAATATGATGTATACCCATCAAATGAGATAATTAGTTTATCTATTTTGAGGTTGGAGTGTTAAAAATTCTCTGTGAAGTTGCATATAAAACAAAAGACCATGCGGAATTGGGAATTGAGGGCCGCATTTGCTGATGGCTATCGGGTTCGAGCCAACTGCTTGGGTTGTTCTTGCAACCTGGTGTTTTCTTTGAAATCAATATGCCTGAACGGAAGAAATTCAAAATCCTTTGGTAAGCGGCATGTGATACTCGCTCTTTGAGTTGTGTGTCACTAAAACACCTAGACATGGCGACCGTGTTTCTGATTCCTACACCTTTTTTGAGGTAGGGATATTGTGAGTGTGACTGGGATTAGTTCTGTGTTTTTCCCATTTCCTCTCATACCATTGCACTTTGTCCCTTTGAAGTCGATCTTAGTTTCACATGTCCACTGCATCCACGTCAAAAAATTGTTGAAAAAGACACCGTCCAGGACATGTCCTGGGCGCGTCCAGGACACGTCCAGGACATGTCCTGGACATCTCGTGTTTTTAGTGTTTTCAAACAAGGACGCAGGACATTCAACTTTAAAAACAGAGGACATGACAGGACGTGAGAGGACATGGAGTGTTTACTTCATTTAAAGGTCCTTTTTGATACTTTCAGGTGAACTATACCAAGAGTGGCGACTGTTGCATACATATTACATTCATTAAAGTGCAATCCATAAGGCTTGCAGTACAAAAATATTTAAGATTCCTTGGCATGTACCTAGTTACTGCTATGTAATGTATGTGAGTCAAAACTTCTGAGGACAAGGGGCGGACATGGGACTCAACAAAGACGAATGTCCAAGTGTCCACAAAAAAACCGCATCCTAGAGAAATTAAGGACATAGGACACATCCAAGTATATGTCCAGGACATGTCCAGGACAGGTGAAACTAAGAAGTCGATAGATGTTATACTTCAGGGCTATACAATGATATTGTCCATTCACTTAATGAAGAGTGATTATGTGTGAACTTTGTCTTGGACTTCCACAAAGATGCATGTTTGCCTATGTGTCAACCAACTTGCACCCATCGAATCAATTTCTTGAAATTATCCAAAATAACCCACCACGAGATTATTATGTTGGATGTGTGTGCTTATAAAATCAATTAATTTGGATGATGTACCCACCATTGTATTGAATGAGCAGTTCCCCAATGAAAAGTTTACACTCTGCATTTGTGAAGTCATTTTCGATCCTCTTTCAAAGCCATGCCAATATGTACTGGTTCTTAGAGACATTCAATGTTCTCTAGTAGGTTCCAGCTCTTTGACATGCAACATTTTGTATCTCTCTGTTGCATTGATGCTTAAGCCACCATTCAGTCACATCTACCTAGGGTTGTCCTCACATATGGGGAAATCTGTGATTATCATCTGAGATATGGGGTGTGTCATGTCAACAATGCTCCCCAGCAAGTTGTCATACATACCATATGAGCACATTTTGCTGTTGTCCATGTCATCAAGTATCCTGGATGTACTCTATGACCATTCAGATCATGGACAGGAAGTTTTACCTCTGTGGTCGTACATATCAGTTTTGTTGGAATCAAATCTTTCACAGCACTTTGATTGATCTCTATCTTATGTTCATTTACCTGTCAAAGAGTTGTCTTTCCGTTACATAATGCATTAAGAATAGCAACTGTGTCACAACATTTTTGTTTGTTGCCTTGCACCAACTGGCATCATAAACATGCCAAGTTGGAGTTATCATCCCACAAGAAATCCTAATCCATTTGATCATCAATATTATCCAAATCTCTGCGTAAGTAACTGCCCATATACATGTGAAAGATTTGAAGTGGGTTTGCTAGAGGAGTATTTGAGGTATTAGTTTTTTAGGCTGTCTCCTTCCATTGGAGCCATTGTGCCACTGCTTTGTGAATTAGTGTTGCATTTCTGGAATTAGTCATGTATTTCCAATTCTGAATTGCCATTGCAAGAATATCAGACTGGACCACAGCATGTCCTCTATATCACATGCATTACATTTGACATATACTTATCAAATGGTCTTCTGCATAGGGAGTTGATTGAACCCCTCATTCGGTTTGGGGTAGGCCATATGTTGGATTGTGATTGATCATGTCTTGGTCAGTAGGTTTGACTTATGTGAATGAAGTTTGGTGACAAAGAGAAAATATTAATGGTATGTCATGGTCATGACTTCCAATGTCAAAAGTGAACCAATATGGATGGCCTAAAGCATCATTAATATCACTCAAAAGGATCCAAAGTCATCACAGAGATCCTTTCCTGACAAAATCTTGAGTCCTGAGAAATCATAAGTGTGCAGAAGGTAGACCGTACTCACAAGATCCAACACAGTACAGTTGTCCAAATATTATCCAACATCTAGCACAATGATCGAATGCTACTTCCAAGAATGGACGGCCATCGCACAGACCGTAGTCAAGATATCAATGATTTTTGTATCAATCAAGTAGACAATTGCCATGGCGGAGAACCTGCAAAAATTGATTTCAATGTGAAAAATGAAATAAGTAAGACAAGATGATGGGAAGTTACTGGTCGAACTTTCAAAAAAAGTAAATGATACTTTTAAAGGTAATGGCATGATCAAATAAGGTCTTCAGAACATAATTTATGAAGGAATGGTGCAAAAATCAATGTTAGGAGTGAATTTTAAAGCTGAAATTGTAATGTACAACCTAGAAGTTCCACACAAATACAGAACTCACCAGGAACCATTTTGACCGCATTTTTAGTACCCATCATCACGCCTTCTTATCCATCTTGTCTCCCTGCTTGACAACAAATTATAAACACCAACTCCAGATGACTCGGGATTGAATCTCAGTAGCCCCCAATGTTACCACCTATTCACCCTCCACTTCCAGTCAGAAGTTCAGAGCGACATGTGAACGCTCATAAAAAACGATCAATTGAAAAGGTAATGAATCCATAATGGAGTTGTGCTGGGGGTGGTCAAACTTTTCCCAGTTTCACAGCAGCATTTATTCAGTCATAAGGACTTACTTCAGTCATATAAAAGATGAGTGTGTAACTCATTGAATAATAACATTCAGCCATTAAGTTCTATTGCAATCTTGATAGGAATGTTTTCTGCATACAATATCCCATGTTTCAGACATCATTGGCAGTTTGGTAGCCAAGATATTCTCATACCTGTGTTGACAATTGGTTGATTGTTATGTTGTACCTCAGATATATTTTGTTATGTTGACCTCACACATTCTTTTTCATTGACAAAGTTGTTGGCTATCTCTTGGTACTATTTTGACATATTCTATCATGGGCAAAATCATCATTTCAAATTGTGGACTACAATGACGCGAGCACCATGCATCTCAACTGATGCTTCTCAACCACTTCAGAAAATCAGCACCTGAGTGACATTGTCGCCGTGAAGCAAAAGTTGGAAAATGATGCTGCAGTCATAACACAAAGAAATCCATTTCTTCACAACCAAATCCATCTCCCATGTTGAATGGTTGGCCGCACTTGGCTTCATCACGAAAGAGGACTGCCTTGAATGCAAGGTGTTCCAGTCTTCTCCTGCACACTACAGTCCCTGCAGGAAGACGCAAGCAATGATAACTTCCTCTAAGTGTCCTTGATCGTATATACAATCTCAATGAGGTGTTGCCACAGTTTGTGGCTGGGACTAGAAGTGGATGATAATTGAGAGCCGGCACCTGAAAACATCCCCTCTTGCACCAACAACAGGGCAATGGATCCATCCACTGACCTTTACAGTAATCAGCAATGGCAAAGAACAAAGGGGATGCTTCCTTCCACGGAAACCTGAACCCAAGTTTTCTATGTTTTGCTGCACAATGTATTATTATTTGTGAATTTTGTGAGCATCTTGCGACTGATATCAGTGAAAATGCAATGGAATGGACCGGTATGCATGCGATTGCAGAATTTAGCTAAAAACTGGTGACAATGTGTGTTAAGTAATATTACCTATTATACCACTAAATGTCAAAGTAGTGAGATAACGCATTTCTGTACAATAATGATCACCCATTATCAATATTATAGATGACGTCACATATTTTAGCTAGCCATCATAGAATAATCTATGATTTTGTTGAATCTCGAAAAATCCGTGGCACATGTTTTAAGTAAAGCAGTCTCGGTCGATTGTTTCAATATCATAGAGTTGTCTTATGACATATCACAATCCGATTTCTGGCCTCACTTACATCCAGTGTTAAGGCTGTTTAGTGCTATGTATCATACAAATTAACCCCCCAAACGATACATTTTTAAGATACATAAAAATATGTACAATATTAATGGCCCCTCTAGATCTCAATCAGTAGGATCTTTTCTCATTTCATCTGTCCCTCTGGTATACAGTTGCATTGATGATGTCATTGATAATAAAAATATCAATTATACAAAGAGATACTCTGAAATTGTCGTAATCCTGGATGAGTGGAGATTGCATAAATTCTGTGCTAGTTAAAGTTTTGGTTATGCACAAAAACACAGTTATACAATGTGAAAGTCTGGTGACACGTATCATCTTCCATTTCAACATTGACCGTACATTAATTACTACCATTTTAGAAGGAAGTTTAGCAACTATGCCAATCAATATTTAAAAAGCCATTGTAATTGTCATCATGTACAATGGTGACAATGGATGCATCAATTCAAAAACAGAATTAGTCACCTGAAATCTGCAAGTGGTACAATGAACTGACTTATCCAGTTGTGAACATGAAAAAGATGAGCAATCACAGATGTAAGTGAAGCATAGTGTAATTGATATCCATTGCAGTGTGCAAAGATATGTCATAAACATTGGGTTGCAAGAAGGTATTTGGGTACTAAATACAGTAGAATCACAAGGTATGTGTGCACTATGATGAATGAACAATAAACAATAATCATTAGTGCATCCCTCAATGTACCTATTGATGATCCATGGTATTCCTCAAAGTGCACGGGCATGGCAACCCCTATTAAAACAAGAAGAAGAAATAAATAACTATTCAAAATGCCTATTCCCTGATTTTATTCCCTAAATCATTGACTCATAGGGACATTCATTGCTGTTCATACTTGTTTGTCATGGGTGTGCTGCTCATTAGGCTTTTTTGGTGTCATGTCAGGTGACAGGTGAAATTAAGATTTGACAATCAGCCGGAATGTGATAGAGTTTGAAAATTTCGAGCTGGGAATGGATAGCTCTAGCTGTGGTAGTTATGATGGTTGTGCTAGGAAAGATAGCTTGCATGAGTGATGGGATATGTCACCCAGCATATTTGATGTACAGATGTTTTTAATATTGGTAGAAGGCCGAAGAGATCTTGACATGGACAAGTGATGCAGCAGCTCATCAAAAAAATTATTAGAGCCATATGTGTCATGTAATTCACAATTAGGATTACAATTATTCAAAGAACTGGTGCGATAATTTTTAAAAAATATATCAGACATTAAAGTGTAGATAAGCACCCTGTTATCTCTTATCTCTTTGACAACTGAAGTAGTGGGGCCCAATTCATGAGCAACATTAACGATATATACAGATATCTGCTTCTGCTTTGGCCTTGGCGGCCCTCATCAAGCTCCTGCTCACTCCTATTCATGTTAGGAGTGAAGTGAAACTATGTTGTTGCGATTATTTTTGTAAACAATGAAGTTATTGAAAATGTAACATGACAACATGACATGCGGTCACATATTTTTTCATGAAGTCTGATTTTCACCATTCTTTTGTAGGGGAAGCCATGGTCAGAGACCCATTGACAGCCCATTGACCCATATATCAATTGAAAGCTTGCGAAACAAGGAATTTGTAGTATTTTGTGCAATTCCGCCTCGGAGAGCTGTGAACAAATTTAAGGTAGATCAAAGAATATTGACGAGAATCGTTTTTTGTTACAAAAGGGGGTGCGTCAGTACTACAGTTACACTAGTACTTATTTTTATGTACCTTAAAAATGTATCATAAGACATAAGAGGGTTAATTTGTATGATATGTAGCATTAAACGGCCTTAAACACTGACCGTAAGTGGGGCGAGAAAACGGATTGTGGAAATAAAAAATCCACCAAGACTGCTTGATGACTACACGGCACGGATGTTTTTAGATTCGGATAAATCATAGATTTTTCTATGATGGCTAGAGGTAAAAAAGGGGGGACGTTCGCCTTCAACTGGGTTATAGTCGTGGGTTACATTTTTTCACCCACCTGTTTTTCTAATTTTTTGGGATGTTTCCCCAGACGATTTTTTACGCCAAGGACTGGGTTAAAGTTGTTCAATTTTACGCCCGTATGAAATGTGCCAGCGACTGGGTGCAGAATATAAGAAGGTTGTGGGGTAAAATGTCGTCAATTCTTTGCAGCGTTTTTTGTAATCTCTATTAGCTCATAAAGTTTGTGTCTGCAGTAGCCCACCCACCAAGTACTTCAGTTTACATCTTGTCTGTGTGTACTGCATGCCAGTCAAAGGGTAGTTCTGCTGTATGGATAGGTTTCAGTAATAAGAGCACTTTGAGTTTTGTGAGCCATGATATGTGGCGTGTATCGTCATTTCTTGAAATGCCCCTTTTCAACAATTGACTCAATAATCACATTTAAATCTCCTATATAACGTCTTTACAATGCAATCACTCAGTGCATAATAAATCCGAGAAGATAATGAAAGCCAATGCAATCTTTGGGATTGGTTATTATTTCCAGCAATCCTTTTGGTTCAGAATGTCTTCGTTGTCCTAGTAGCAGGTGACAATGCAAACGTTACTCCGCAAGCAAGTGTCAAAACATACTGCCGCCAATCCCCTAACCTGGTTGGAATTCCTCTATCACCAACAACATGTCCCCAGAGGAATGAACTAATCGTCACTGTTGCAATACTGCGGTCAACTCAACTTGGCAACTTGCTCACAACTCAAATAGAAAACAAGGACAAGGGATTCAATTCCTCTTCCTTCCTCAGAGAATCCATTTTGTCTTCCACCGAATCTCCACGCATCAAAACCCCACTAATCACCAACCCCATCCCCAAAAGAGTGCAAGCACTGAGCGCATACACCGCTCTCTCCATCACACTCTGTGGATTGCCTGCCCCCTTGGCCTAGGCATACACGACCCTCACCACATCGATCCTAATCAGGCTCAATGCCACAATCCAACCTTTGGAATAAACATTCCCATCGATTGCCGAAGTGAGAAATGCCACAAAGATGGGACCGCACATGAGCACCACTTCCAATAGGGGCAGGGGTAAGATTTGCAAGCTGTGATTGGCAAAACCCGCTGAGATCGGTGAGGAAGTGGCCAAGTGGGTCAAGTGGGGCGGTCAATGCAGTCATCCACTATACAGCAAAAGTCTGATCGTCAAAACTCCAGTTGGTTGTTGAGTTACTTCCAAAAATCGCCGACTCTCGTCCGAGTCCCAAATTGCCAACATAGTCAACTTTTTTTCGTAGAGCCGCTGGTGCCGCTATGGGCCCGAGTGGGGTATTGTTGTGTCGGTTGGGTTCGTCACTATACAGCAAAAAATCCGATCATCAAAACTCCAGTAGGTTGTTGAGTTATGGTCGAAAAACTGTCTCTGCAGCCATGGTGGAGGGGTTTAGGAGATGTTGGATCTCTTCTGATTTGGATGAATCGTGCACCAAATGATATGGCGGGAAAAATGAGTGGCTGCGAGAACTATAATCTGGTTTACCCCAGGAGAAATCATCAGGGGGGAAAGGGAGGATTAAAACCCAGCAGATTTTGATTCCCCCCAGTGGGTTATGTTTTTTAACCCATCGGAGTCGACCGCCCCGTCGCTGGCATACATCTACCGTAATTCTTAGATTATAAGGCAACAAAATGTTAAAAGATACATATGTCTCTGAACTGAAAGTTAGTACCTGTTATATGTAAAACATTATTGGTATCCACTCCTATTTACGAAATACTGTTTTGTACCGGGGGTTTGTACTGTAGAGGAATCAGTTTTTTCATGTCAGTGTTAGTGCATTTCATTTGTGGTAAGTTTTGATGTAAAATGACATAACTCATGAACCGGAAGGAGTTACATGGAGCAATACATATTGGTGTGATGTAGATGAATAAGGCTATCACTTTGTAATGATTAGTGGCTCTTAGGCTATGTCTGGAGGAATTTGATTTTGCTCACCTACCTCAAAAAAACACACCTCGTTAGGTAATGAGCTCTTATGAGGGTACGTTTTTTGGGGTAGGCACGATTGATTTTATGATCTTGGCTCCACTTCGAATCAGAAAAATATTTTTGCATACCCCAGATGCCTACCCCAGAGCTCCCCCGAGTATCTACCGCAAAAAACGCGAAAAACATAAAAAACACGAAATTGAATCAATCGATCCCCGAAATATTGGTTGGGTGGGTATTTTATTTCGTACTTTTTTATGAAAAGCCTCCAGATGAGGTTGCATACCTAGATGACCGACAGACAATGGGGGTGTATTTTAAGAGGTATGTGCGCAAAATTAAATGCCTCCAGACATAACCTTAAGCATGAGTCAAGTGCGTGAAAATGACATTTTTTAATGGTCGGAGTCTTGACCTTAAAATGTGGTGTCCTTATAATCTAAAAGAATTACAGTAGACGGGTTAAATATGGGTTATGAGCTCAAAAAAGCGTTTAACCCAGGATATCACCCAGTCGATGGCGAATGGCCTTGACATAGCTTGACATCATCTATGACATTGAGCATGGTACATGATAAATTGGCGACGGGCACAGCTTGGAGATGGCTGGTCCTGCACAGCATAGATATCGCTACTGAATCTACGTCACACTTATATTTTCATAATTTGGCTTATGTAAAACAGCTTATTTATTTTATGTCGCATGAATAAAACCTCTAAAAAAACCGCCTCCACCCACCCGTCATTGCTGCTCTCCCCTGCTCGTCGCGATCGCTCCCCACACAACCCCCCCCCAGAAGGGGTGACATCAGAGTTAACGCACTAGCTGTGACCCTGTTCCAGTCCACTAGTCCGCCAGGAGGTCATGTGACTGAACCAGGTTCAGGTGCTGGTGTGCCAGCTGTGTCTGAGCACTGCTCCTGGTTCAGTACTTCCGGCGGTAAATTTTGACCATCAATTTTTTTGTGAGGCTGACAGCCCCTGATGCTACCGTTTCTCCTCCAGATCTTGGTATTATGTAAAACTAAAATCCCTGCAGCTCCCCATACCTTAACCTTTCCCCCTCTTTCTTCAGTATTCCACCCATCATTAATTAAATTTAATTGTCAATTCAATTCATCCCTACAAATGTTTTCGGGTATATCTCAGCCTGCACATTGAATCTACCTGTCCCCCTACCTTCTTCCGCTACCCAACACCATCACCAATTAACCAAAAAAATCTGCAAGGTCTTTATTTTAGTTTTAACTGTCACTCCACTTTTGATCAAGTGTTGCCAGCTTGATTTTTAATTTAATTGTTCTATCACATCACTGCTGACATCCCGGGGTATATCTTAGCCCTAGCATTGTACCTGACCTTTCCCCCCACCTTCTTCCGCTACCCAACACCATCACCAATCCACCCAAAAAATCTGGATTCGTTTATGTTTTAATTGTCACCTGGTTTTTGTTGAAGCATCATCAGTTCAATTATTTAATTTAATTGTTGTTTCACTGCTAATGTCCTGGAGTATATCTTAGTTCGCACATTGAATGTAATTGTCTCCCCACCTTCTTCTGCTAGCCAAAACCATCACCAATCAACCAAAAAAATCATATTGCCTCGTTTTTGTTGAAGCATGGTCAGCTCAATTTTTCAATTGAATTGTTGTATCACTACTGACATCCCATGTCTCAGCCCCCACATTCAATCTGCCCTCCCCCCACCTTGTTCCGTGCTAGCCAACACCATCACCGATCCACCCAAAAATCAGCAAAGGTGAGATGCATTTTAGTTTCAAGTATTGCCCTGTTTTTTATTGTCAGCTCAAGTTTTCAAGCAAAAAGAAAAGAAATGGTTGGCTTGAGAAAGATGAGGCTGATGCAAGGGCTGATGATGAAACAGAAGCTTTTCCATGACTTGACAGTTTATACCAAAAATGGTAAATGTTGGCATATCTGTAATAAAGGAAAGCAAGTGTGGAGGAGGGGAATTCGAATGGTCATGTTTGATTACAGTTCTGGACATTATGAAGTCACTGATGTGGAGACATCCAAGTGGGGGAAAAGGTCTATCTATTTTTTGATTGATTAGATTATGTGATTGATATTTCAGGAAAGATGATACTAGATAGGGAATAATAAATTAAATGTGAGAGATGTTAATGTTTAACTGGATAAAATCTTATAAACCAACATGAGATAGGGCGTAAAAGATCTCGAGAGAGAGAAAGGGCTACATCAGAATTTCTTTTAGTACCGATTCCTACCTGGTTCAGTTGCTGGTTGCCAGAGGTTGCCACGCACTTGCTTCAACCCAACCAGCAACACAGGCATTTTTTTGAATTTTGACTGCAGGCATGTCGTGAGTTTTTGTGAAGAGTCGTGAGCATGTCGTGAGAATGTCATGAGAATGTCATGAGAATGTCATGAGAATGTCGTGAGATCTTCGTGGGTTGTCGTGACCACGTCATGAGAAATGTTGTGAGTTGTCGTGACCCTGTCATGAGAAGTGTTGTTAGAAGTGTCGTGAATGTCATGAGAAATGTCTTGAGATGTAGTGAGTATCCCAACATGTGTCTTGAGATTGTGATGTCCTGACGTGAGATGTCGTGAGTTGAAGAATGTCTGCTAAACGCCACTAACTTGAACACCACCCGTGCGGGAAAAAAGGGGGGTTGAGGTCCTCTAGTGAAATTGCCTAGAGAGAGCAGCAAACACAAATATCAAAGATTTTATAATGAAGAATAATTCTCATGCACAATTCCAAATGAAAAGCCCACCATGAATCACTTGTCCCCCCACAACGACAACGACAATGACAACGGTGGCACACTCTGGAATCAAATCTGCCAAGCTTCCACCCTCTTGCATTGTGCTCAATCTCAATTCCACACTCTGCACACAACAGCTTTTGGATGCAGTGATGGGATTGAGTGGCAGCGGACCCACATATGTGTTTCAGTTTTTGAGGCTCTGAGTAATGGTGGTGTGAGGGCCGGTCTGCCACGGGATGTGAGTACCATGTTGGCGGCTCAGATGGTGAAGGGGATGGCGGAGATGGTGTTGAGGACTGGGAAGCATCCGGGGAGTTGAAGGATGGGGTGATGAGTCCTGGTGGGATGACGATTGCTGGTGTGGAGGCCTTGGAGAAGGGGTGAGTCATTGTGTTGTCGTATTTTTCTTACACTATGTGGACTGAATCGTGTGTACAAAATCTCATGTGGTAAACTTTGGTTCGCATTATGGGGTGTTGCTTCAGAGGATTCCGGGCAGCAACAATATAGTCAGTGACTTCAGCAACCAGGCAATCGATGCAGCTTGAAGGAACACCAGAAGAAGTAATCAAAAACAATTATAACTGTAGAATATTGTTTCATTTTCTTTGACCATTCGTGAAATTAGAATACATTGTGCACCTTGTTAGAGCATTTTAGTCGGTGGCCATTATGTTGATTATGTTATGCTAAGTCATGGAATGAGTTCCCGAGGGAAAAAACTGGCCTATGCATACGTTTTGAGTACCTAGTCATCTTCCACACCCAAAAACACACTGTCACCTTCCTCCTTGGTGGTTGTTCCCGTCGAAGACTCCGGTTTCGACACAAGAGTCTGCACACTAAACGGACCATTCCCCCGTTTCTTCGGAGGAGGTGTTGGCAGTGGAGGAGGAGGCGGTGGCAAATGATTGGCCTTTTCCTCCATAATCCTCACCGACTGCAGATTGTTTCCCGCCCAAACAATGGAGGGGTGCGATGCCGTAAATCCCATTTCAAAATAAAGTTGCATCGCTTGTTGAAACGAAGCCTTGGATTTTTGAAACGATCGAAGCTCCACCGATGAATGTTCAAGGTACAGACAGCCGATGTAACCCAACAGTTGTGCCATGGACAATTTGGCTTGATGAATCCCATCCCCACTTCCCACGGTGGCCACCGCTGCAGCGACGTTGGTAACACCCATGGACCAACGTCTCACGATAGTCTCTTCGACCGACATCGCCTCCCGAAAATAGTCAATGGCATCCGATATCCGCCTTTGTTTCCAACAACTCGTTCCATGATTGCGCAATGCCCCCAACAAAACGCGATGCATTCGTAGGACAATGGATATAGAATTGTGGTCATTCTCCTGAATCCATCTACGATATATCTGTAAAGCTTGGGCATACGCTTGACATAGGCCAAGAATCAGCCTTTTTTGTACCCCTGGGTACAAAACCTAAATGGAGCATGAATCAGCCTTTTTTGTACCCCTGGGTACAAAACCTAAATGGAGCATTCTCAGGACCCCAAGTAGGAGAGTCCACCTCCCGACGGCATGGACTCCCCAACATGGAAGTTCAGAACCCCAAACAAGAGAACACCCTTGTGGAAGATCTGAACATCTTTCAGAACGGTATGAACATACCATATTGTGTAGAAGTCTACACAATGATCGTTTGCATCGTTTGGACTGGAGTGCAGTTCCACTGCCTTTCCATCCTCACAATAATCACAAATATAGCTCATAAAATCAAATCTTCGACACCTGTTGAAACTACCTATAATTTTCGCGTGATATTTTTTACAACGATTTTCGGCTCAGGTCACTATCTAAAGATAACCGTGGTTCGACCTTCGCGCACCGAAGCCATCGACATCCAACCCTTCCGACACAAGGTACGCTAACAAATTTTTTATTGCGAGCGGCAATGTTTAACTTTTCGCACCAGCGATACGTTTTTTTTTACACGATCGACGATCTATCCAAATTCGGCTACGCGATCGACGTATTCCTACGGTTTCGCGATCTACGAACTCTCCAAAAATTCTCCCGCGATTAGCGAGCATAAGCAATAAACTTCGAGCGATCGACTTCTGCGATTGGGGATTCCTACGAGTCGGATTAATTTTGTGATCGAGAATTCTCGTGAAATACTTGGAAGCAAGACTTTCAAGAAATAAAACCCGGCGAAGAAAAATTTAAAAATTTAAAAATAAAAATAAAAAGTTCTTTTTCAAGCTAACCTCAACAGGGCACCAAAGACCTTCTTCAAGTCCTTGTTTTATAATAAGCCACTTGGCGAGGCAATTAAGAGGATGTCGACCAGCAAGTCAAGCCCAGAAGGACTCAAGCCGCAGGAGTGTGAACGGAGTTCAGGGAGGTCCAAGCCACCCATTTCCTACATTCCCACTGCCATGGACACCCCAAAGGTAATCAACAAAATCAAGGTCTCCAACAAAATGACCTTGTCTGTCACCGTCTTTGACGAGGGAAGTCCTGAACAGTTCCTCAACCATGTCCAGACCTCGATGGAAATAATTTCCCAGAGAGGCTTAGACATGGACTACGGGGAAGCCTGTAAGGCAGATAAAAAGGCTGAGGCAAAACTGACTGCGGCCACTGCAGCCAAAGCCAAGTTCAAAGGGACGGATGAAAATTCCCCCGTCCTCCAGTCGTGGAACAAAGCAACTGCTGCTAAAATCCACACCAGTGAGGCCATAGTGTCCGCTGGCCAAGCGATCTTCCTGCAGTACTCCACTCAATTGTCGGAGACTGCCCGTCGTCCTTGGACCACCATCGTCGGGGAGCAAATCAACTGCGAACCCTGGACAGATGTGTATGGGACCGAGCATCCCACAAAACGCCCGGCATCTTGGACCTCCTTTCAGGAATGTGTCCAGTTGCATCTGCAGACCGTCTTCAGGACTGATGCAGCGGAGCAGGAACGTTTCTACATCAGCAATGGGCTGAAGAAACCAAACAGGGTACCCATCAGGGACTTTGTGCAGAGGATCCAACGCCTTAACGGGTATGTGGAACTCTTGCCGTGCCTGTCTTACTCTTCAAAGGCTGCAAAGTCTATGAAAGTATGTGGGCCATTTGATGATGCCGACTTGGCAAGCCACATCCTCAGGATGGTTTCTAGGAACTGGCAGGACCAATATTAGCTCAGTGGAGCCTTGGTACCACAGAGTGTCAGGGAACTTCTCGAAGTCCTTGAACGCATCGAGAAGGCCTACCCCACCGAGAAGGTTGGAGAAGGACCCAAGACTGTAGCCAAGGCTAACGACTCATCTAGGAAGAAGATGGTCTCCTTTAGTGACCGGATTCCGAAGAAATGTCGCACAGAGAAGTACTGTTCTCTCTGCAAGAAACATGGGGTGCACATACCACCCACAACACTCCGGATTGCCGGAAGTATGACTCCAATGGGACCCCAAAGTCAAGCTTCAAGGGAAGAAAACCAAATGGAAACTCTCGTGGACAAGAGAGACCTGGTCGAGGAGGAAGTAGCTAAGACCTGCTCAAGGAGGAAGTAGCTATGCGCAGCTATCCGCTAAAATCGACAAACTTACAAAGTCCAACAAGAAAATGAAACGCGCTATCGGAAAAAAGAAGCGTAAGCATCACGACATGAGCGACAGTGATGATTCAGACTCATCTTGAGGTGATGGGTTGGGGAGTACTAAGAAATTGTGTAGTAAAATCGATTGTAATGAAATGATGAACACTTATCTTAGTCCGATTAAAACTTCCCCACGTGCCAACAAAACATTTTCTGATTCAAACAATACATGTTCGAATCTGGCAGAAGAACTAGGAAATCTTCCAGCCAACCTTACACAGAGTGAAACAATAACCGAATAGTCGGACCCCGAACTGTCAGGTGACCTTTTCAATAGTGTGAACCCCCCTTTGACAGGTACAGAAGGGCAGGTCACTACTGTAGTAGCACAAGCACGCTATAAAGCGACTGAAAATCCAGCCCGTAAGAATATTGAACACTCTACAGGGCGTCGTACCAGTAACACAGTCATCAGGATCCTACTAGACAGTGGATCTGATGGTGATCTCCTGTTCCATGCAAAGGGAACGGAGAAACTCTTTCCCTACTTGACTAGGCAGGTGCCAAAGTCTTGGCGCACGTTGAATGGGAGCTTCCTAACCAAAGGAAGGAGCGAAGTCAACTTAAAGTTCTTTGAGTATTCTAACAGTAAGGAGTACACCGTGACTCCCGATGTAGTAGAGTATGATAAGAAAAAGATGGCAAAGCCAGCGTTCGACCTCATTCTTGGATGTCAAACCATGAAAGAGCTCGGAATTGTTCTAGATTTTCGAACAAAAGAAATTACCATTGATCACATCATTTTGCCAATGAGAGACATCAATAGTCTGACCTCATCAAACTTGGATAAAGCCTGGGCTGTCAACAACAGCATGGCAAATGAACCGCAAAGTACGCAGGAAGCAACACAGTGCGTAGTTAAAATCCTAGATGCAAATTATAAAAAGGCAGACCTCCAATCAATTGTTAGCACCAATTGTACTCACCTTAGTCTCCAAGACCAAAACTCGTTGCTGGAGTTACTCACAGAATTTGAGGAACTTTTTGATGGAACACTAGGTGATTGGAACACAGAGCCTGTGTCCTTCAAACTTAAGGAGGGCGCAAAGCCATATCATGGCAAGGCATACCCAGTACCAAAATCTCGCAAAGAAACAACTATCAAAGAACTGAATAGATTATGCGAACTGGGAGTGGTAGAGTTTCAGCCCGAATCGGAATGGGCGTCACCATCATTTATCACTGGAAAACAAGACGGAACTGTACGCTTTCTCACTGATTTTAGAGAAGTAAATAAACGACTAGTTCGAAAGCCATTTCCATTACCCAAACTCAGTACAGTCCTGCAAGAGCTAGAAGGATTTACCTATGCTACAACCCTAGATTTAAACATGGGTTATTATACCATTAGACTGGATCCCGATTCATCCAAAATATGTACCCTCATTTTCCCATGGGGCAAATATTTCTACCTCCGATTGCCCATGGGCATCGCAGGTTCGCCAGACATCTTTCAAGCAAAAATGTCAACACTAATGGGAGCCTTAGAGTTCATACGAGCTTACCTTGATGATTTGTTATGCATCACAAAGGCAAACCTGGAAGACCACCTTGACAAATTGAAAATGGTACTTACCAGGCTACGCGAGGCGGGCTTGCGAATCAACGCCCGAAAATGGTCATTCTGCACCTTTGAAACAGAATATCTAGGTTATACCCTCACACGAACAGGGATGAAACCACAACAGAAAAAGGTACAGGCGATTCTCGCGATTTCATCGCCAAAAATGTCAAAGACCTACGTAAGTTCCTGGGCATGGTCCAGTATTATAGAGATCTTTGGGCAAGACGCAGCGAAGTGCTTGCCCCACTCACCAAGGTCACCAGAGCCAATAAGACGAAGAAACGTCCATGGTACTGGGACACGGTGCATCAAAAAGCATTCGATGACGTTAAGACTTCAATTGCCAAGGATGTAGTCTTAGCCTATCCCGATTATTCAATGGAATTTGAGATATATACTGATGCCTCGTCTAAACAACTTGGATCAGTTATCACCCAGGGTAATAGGCCCCTTGCGTTCTTCAGCAGGAAGCTGTCGACAACGCAACAGAAGTACAGCGTGACCGAACTAGAACTACTGGCCATAGTGGAAACACTCAAGGAGTTCAAAGGCATGTTGTGGGGACAAAGATTAAAAGTCTACACAGACCATAAAAATCTAATCCAAGACGCCCTCGGATTAACCTCTGACCGTGTCTACCAATGGAGATTGCTCCTCGAGGAATTTGGCCCCGAAATTGTTTACATTAAAGGCATACATAACACTGTTGCTGATGCCATCTCTCGCTTAGACATCGGACCAATGCCGAGTGAGCACGAGAACTGGATGACGTTCACCAAATGCTGGTGTCATTACACCATGCAAGAAGAGAGTGCGATAGACACCTCTGCATACCAAGAGGAAATGAATCTGGTATTTGCAAACCGCAGCGAAGAAGATGTAATCTACCCGTTAACAGTACGAGAAATTGCACAAGCACAAAAGCTTGATGCCTGCTTGAAGACATTGAAAGACCAGTACTCGACACAATTAGTCGAAAGTACACATCTCCTATGTAAGGAGGGAAAAATGGTCATTCCAAAAAATCTTCAACACCATGCAGTTAGCTGGTATCACCACTATCTACAGCACCCTGGACACATGAGACTCGAAGAAACCCTTTGTGCTGCGATGTACTGGAAAGGTATGCGAAATACCATCCGGAAATATGTCAAAAACTGTCATGCATGCCAAGTCAACAAGATGCATAAGCATAAGTACGGGAAACTCCCTACTAAATTCGCCATCACAAACCGTTGGGATGTACTATGTGTGGACCTTATTGGCCCGTATACAATCAAAGGTAAAGATGGGACAGTAATTGATTTCATGTGTCTGACTATGATTGACCCAGCTTCTAGCTGGTTTGAAATAGTTGAACTACCGGTAATCACTGAGGCGATTATTCCCCTGGATACAAAAGGGCGGAAGGGTAAAAGGACCCATGAGGAGCCTAAGTTAGCATACTTTGATAAGTCATCAGCAATGATCAGCAACTTAGTGAACAAGACCTGGTTTAGTAGGTATCCACGTTGTCAATACATAATTTATGACAATGGAAGCGAATTCAAACTTCACTTCAAAGCCCTATGTGACTCATATGGGATCACGAGTAAGCCTACCAGTGTCAAGAATCCACAAGCGAATGCAATTCTAGAACGAGTGCACCAGGTGATATCATCGATGCTCCGAACAGCTGAACTAGACATGGCTCCTTCAGTAGAGACAAGCAATATAGACAAGTTCGTGACTAACGTCGCTTGGGCCATTCGCTCAACATACCACACAGTACTAAAAGCCTCCCCAGGTGCAGCCATCTTTGGAAGGGACATGTTGTTTGACATCCCCTTCCTGGCCGACTGGAATAAAATTGGAGAATATAGGCAACACCAAACAGACCAAAACACAGAACAGGAAAATAGCTCATGTCGTGATTGGGACTACAAAGTTGGTGATCAAGTACTTCTTAGAAAAGATGGTATACTCCGCAAAGGTGAAAGTAGATATGAAAGTGATCCTTGGACTATCACATCAGTTCATACGAATGGCACCATCAGGATTCAATGCAGAACCAAATCAGAAAGACTGAATATACGAAGAGTTACACCTTTTTTTAACAACCAAACTTAAAACCGTATTAAATTTCAGTTTCAAAACGACAAAAATGGACTCTCCCTCTTCAAACAACACTTACTCATTACACATGTTTAACAAACTCTTTAGTTCGTTATTGTTACTCTCATGAGAACCCATTTTTTTCACCTAGAAACACTTAGGTTTTTTTGGTTCCTTTTTTACCTGATACTCCATTCGTGGGGGCGAGTGACATAGGCCAAGAATCAGCCTTATTTGTACCCCTGGGTACAAAACCTAAATGGAGCATGAATCAGCCTTTTTTGTACCCCTGGGTACAAAACCTAAATGGAGCATTCTCAGGACCCCAAGTAGGAGGGTCCACCTCCCGACGGCATGGACTCCCCAACATGGAAGTTCAGAACCCCAAACAAGAGAACACCCTTGTGGAAGATCTGAACATCTTTCAGAACGGTATGAACATACCATATTGTGTAGAAGTCTACACAATGATCGTTTGCATCGTTTGGACTGGAGTGCAGTTCCACTGCCTTTCCATCCTCACAATAATCACAAATATAGCTCATAAAATCAAATCTTCGACACCTGTCGAAACTACCTATAATTTTCGCGTGATATTTTTTACGACGATTTTCGGCTCAGGTCAACGCTTCCTCGGACCCCTCCCAATCCAATTTTCTCTGTCGACAGTTTCCCATGTTGATCCAAGAATCTGCCACTTTGATGGAAGTTTCTCCCCCCGATGACACCCAGAAGACATGAGATCGCAGTACTCAATCATAACACGAAAGAGCCTTTCCTAATTCCCCCCCACGTTCGTGGACAATCCCAAGATTATTCAATGCCGATATAGCCTCGCGAGTTTTTCATGAGGGTAAGGTGATTTTTTTGTGTTGTCGTGAGAACGTCGTGAGTTGTCGTGAGAATGTGAGATGGTGTCATGACATATTCAATACCTGTCACAAGTATGTCTTGAGATATGTCGTGAGTACCACGGCAGTGTCGTGCTATATGTCGTGAGTTGGTCGTGACGCGTTGTGAGATATGCATGACTTGTCGTGACCGGCGTCATGAGATTTGTCATGAGATGGTCGTGAAAATCTCGTGAGAAGAGCTCACGACCATCTCACGACAGCCCAAAGGATCATCTCATGACAAGTTTTTGGTCAATTTTTCAAAAGTTGCCTGTGTTGCAGGTTTAGTTTTCATCTCCCTTTGTTAGGGAAAGCTAGTCGCCAGCTGCAAGCAGAGATTGGTCCAACTGGTACATGGTCCAGTATTTTGTACTGCCGGCGGGGTTGATGTCACCCCTTCTCCCCCCCCCCCTCACTCCAATCGGACAATTCCGTTCTACAATTATCGAGTCCTGGAGTGTGACCTTAAGGGTTGTATCGCATCTACAGGTGTTGTAGATGCGATGAAGCCCTTTAGGTCACAGTCCAGGACTCTCTATCCGGAGTCCACTGCATTTACATTTTGGGCGGCGAATCCCATGGTTGCAGTGTAATTTTTTATGGTCAGTGGCAAATATCTCAAATGTTTTTAAAAATAAAGGTAGTCACTAAGTATCATAAGAGGCAGGAAAAAGCATCTCCAAACAGTCTCCAAGCTGTACAACGACAATGATCATGATCATGAAAAAAGTTCTACTTGTATGAATTGCCGCCACCGACCACGACAATGAACAAGCTACTCTTCAATGTCCCCATCACAACAGTCCCAGTCTACATGCGGAATGCGATACCCGAAGCACTCGCCGCCAACTCATTCTCCCCTTCCTGGATCCCCTCCCCCTCCACTTTTCCAATCAGACGCATTTACTGTGTCGGCCGAAATTATCGCGAACACACAATAGAAATGGGAGGGAATCCCGATCGCGAATCCCCGTTTTTCTTTACGAAACCGGCTGATGCCGCCATAGTCTGCGCTGGATCATCTCCAGTGTCGGTCCCCTACCCGCCCATGACCAAGTCACTTCATCACGAGGGGGAATTGATTGTCGCCATTGGGAAAGATGGATTACGAATACCCACCGCCGACGCAATGAATCATGTCTATGGATATTCACTTGGGTGTGACTTGACGCGACGAGATTTGCAATCGGCTGCGAAAGCGAAGGGGAGACCGTGGGATGCAGCCAAGGGCTTTGATGGGAGCTGTCCCATGAGTCCCATTATTCCCAAGGAAGAACTGGGTGATTTACACGATTGTCTGCAGCTGGTTTTAACAGTCAATGATTCGATTCGACAACAAGCAGCGATTGGTACAATGATTTATTCGATACCAGAAATTATCAGTCATTTGTCGGAATTGTTTTGGTTGAGAGCGGGCGATTTGATTATGACAGGAACGCCTGCCGGAGTGTCGGATATTGTTGAAGGAGATCGTGTTTCCATCTCTTGTGGGAGTTTGATGCCATGTAATTTTGTAATAGGTCGTGCAGAATAATTCCATGCCCAGCGATATCGCATATGATACTGCTATCTGTAGTTTAATTTCAGTGTTGTAAGAGACCACAATGAAGTAGTCTGTTCTTGCAAAGCAACCCTTGTTCTTCCATAAACAACGTATGAAGTAAAGCAAATACACCTTAGTACAAAAAGATGAAGGAACAACATTATCTAATGTTATTGTGGCGAAAGTTCACACTGACATAAAGCTATTATCTGCACCCTGGTTTTCCATGTTCACCACATGATGCTGAGGAATCACTGCTGCCGCAAGCTGAGCAGCTGCATCCAATGCTGACGAAACTAAAGGGTCATTCACAGTATCAGCATCCAAAGCAGCAACCGCTGCTGCGTCAAAGGAAACAGCAGCCACCGATGCTGCAGCAGCAACAGCTGCATCTACTACTGATTGCACCATCGCAGATTCATGCGCCTCGTTCAATTCATCGGATTGCAACTCCCGCACCTTTTGCTGATTCTCTCTACGATAACGCATTCTTCGCCAAATATTCTTCCGTAGTAACCAATCCTGTTCGGGGTCGCCTTTCACGTAGACCTGATTGTAAGTCATTTTCTCTCCGTTTGCCAATGTGAGCCACTTGCGATAGGAACGAGTGGCCTCCACCGCCGGGATGTCCATCTCCATCCTTATTTCGTGATCGGCAGGTCGTAACTTCCCAGGAATGTAGCGTCGTTTCGTCCCCGATGGATTGGTAGAGACATAGGCAGCCTCCGAAGACTCTTGCGGCATATCCTCCACATCGCCTTCATTCGAGTCCGTGCTCGATGGTTTGAGATCTCCCTCTGGAAGAGCCGGAAGAGGAGAAGCCGCCTGAGCCTCATTCCTAACGCGCTCTGCCTCCAAAGCTCTCGCCTTCTTCAACACAGCATGATCTTTTAGATTGTTCCTCCTGGCAATCATAATGCGTCGCATCAACCGCTCTTCATCGTCTCCGTTGCCCTTGACGAACGTGCGACAGGCATATTTGAGGGGTTCGCCATCTTTAAGGCCGAGCCACTTGATGAAAGTGGGAGATTTTCGAACGAGTTCTTCGTCAAAATCTGGAGGTCGAGGTTTCATCTTAGGACCGGGGAAGATTCGATTTTTTCTCTCGGCCTCCAGTCGTTGTTTGCGCGACATTCGAGGCATGTTGGGGTACTGGTGGCTGTAGATAACTATCAAATCTGCAACGCCACGGCGATGCGTGGAAGAAGGGGGTAGGGGTGGGGTGGGAAATGACAGAGTAAGACATGGCAATAACGAAATCCACACCAGCACATGCCACACGGGGACCAGTCGCCCCATGTTCGATCGAACCGCCGAGCGGCATCACGAATTCTTCATCGGCGTCAAGGCATCACGAAGCGAAGGCGCAATCGCTACGTAACCATGTCACGCCGCCATGGCGCATGAGTATAAGAGGGAAATGTGCGAAAGAATTATCGGGCGTCTCATCCGGCGTTGCTTACCAAGAATTACCGCTGATCATGGGGTTATGGGTTATGAGTTGGCGTATGGGTTATGGGCCGACAAACAAAAGTACCATATTATTATTCCCACACAACAACATTTAACATAGTATTATTGTATGGTACGGTAATGGCATGGGAGCGGGGGCGTTGCGGAGAAATTCAGAAGGTTTCAAAGCTTCATGAAACCAAAAAGGTATATTCGTAGCTGTGTGTAGATGTTATCGCTGAGCCATGAGACGAACGAGGAATATCCTCGATTTTCACCTCAAATTAATGAAGCTCAATGTATTCGGGCAGAACGTGGAACGACGAAGGTGTCACAGTCGTGGTTAGTGGATAATACATCATCTCTCCTGTGCATGTGCCGGTCTATATAGAGAATGTTGTTTTGAGACGTAGATATACCTCTAGGTAGAATATTTAGGTAGTTCGGTATCGTCTAGGTAAACTAATATCTACTCACCTCTTTACAACATTTTAGTGTTTTCTTTCAACGGGGTCATTTCCCGAATTTGTCGATTCAAAGAGTGGGAGCAGTCGTAACTAGAGAAGCTAGGTGAATACAATTAAGCCGAGAAAGTTTAAAATCGGTTCCTCTTCTCGTTGTCCTTCCTATACGTTCTCGTGTTATCTTTGTTTCCAACAAGACCACAACGTACAAGAAGTTCAAATACGAGTGCCCGAAACAGGAGAACACTGTATTGTATCGTAGAGGAGATAATATCACTTTGTTATGGTAAACGTACATGGTTTTTTCCACCGTCCCTATGACGGACCACCTTGGTTCTAATTAATTTTATGGTGCTGTCCCAACAGACCTATCCAGCCTGTCATGCACTCGTACCACCAGCATTGATAGCGTGATACTTCTCTGCCGACAACGAGAATAGGTGTGCTACCCATAGGATATTGAGTAACCACGCGCCCCTGCCAAAAGTAGGCCTTGGTAACATTCGTAACGGCAGCGGAGCACAAGCTGGGGACTGTGGGTCTGGCTTCTTGTGGCTCACTCCCAACGCCATTTTCGTCGTCAACGGTCAATCATCGTCGTCTATCTGTTGTAGGCTTAATTGGAATTTTTAGGCCATCGCCCATTGTCCCCGTCATCCTAAGACTCGACGATAACAGCTATGTCGTCATTTGACACCCCCAAGAACGAAAATGCCATGTGCACTGAAATCGGCACGTCCTCCTCGCCACCCCAACCATCCCTCCTGCGCTCGTGCCTCTCATCCGCCTGCGGCTGTCAAATAGACCCCTCGGAATACCTCGAATACAGTTTCAAATACAACAAAAACGGCGAAGCGATCATCCCCGACGACGATGACAACCAGCAACAAAACTCGCAGCCGCTCCCCCGCATACGAGCCCCCGGTGAATACTACGTCGACACTTACAACGATGCCCCCTGGTCCTTCTCCTTCGGCACCGGCGAAGAAAATGGAATCTGGATGAACTCCGGAGACCAAGCCGGCTCCATCATGGCCACCCTCGTCTGGCTCCTCATGACCTACTCCGCCGTTACAGTCACCCTCCTCACGGTCACGGAGGGCATCCCCCCCATCCTCGGAATGATATACACATATCTCTGCGCCATGGCCCTCGCATGTCATGCCAAAACATCCCTTACTGATCCGGGATCCGTCCCCCGCTCGGCGGTGCCGCAGGAAGAACAACGGAGGGAATCCCCCTCCCACTCCATGTGCGGGCAGTGTCAGACGTTTAAACCTCCAATGAGCCACCATTGCCGCATATGCAATCGTTGCGTGAGTAGGATGGATCATCACTGTCCGTGGATGAACAATTGTGTGGGGGCGGCGAATTTGAAGCACTTTATGCTCTTTTTAATATATACGTGGACTTGTGCCGCGTATTCGTTGGTGCTGTTTGGGTGGAATTACTTCTTTTGTGCCGATGAGGATTGTACGTTTCATGTCTTGGTGATTCATCTTGTGAGGGCTATGACGTTTCTATGCATTGGGGCCTTTCTGTTCACCTCGTCCATGCTCATGAACGTGACATATGGACTCATGACGGGGATTGGAACGATTGATAGGCTCAAGAAAAAGGCCACGAATACGATGAGTCAAAGTGATGAGGAGCCCATCCCGCTCAAGGATGTATTTGGTATTGCAGGATATCATACCTGGCCATTCCCCGTGGATCCAGTGTTTGATGATTATGACAGGGTTATGGGCTACAGTATGCCGCAACGACTTGTGCGAGAGCAGCAATTTATGGAACAGGCTGCGGTGAAACAGCAAAAGGCGAATGCGGGGACGGTGGAAATGACATGATTCAAGGAAGGCACTTGAATTAACGAGTGCACTGTAAAGGAACATTTTTACTTAGGAATTTTTCAACAAAACTCGCGGCCTGTTGATCGCGTCTCGGGGAGCTGAGGATATCAATTCTTATTCAAGTCTGGCACTTCTGCTCCCATTGCTATCCCAATATTTTATGTGTTTGGAAGAACTTAAAAAATGTAGAATTAAGATGAAAGTCTCTATTTTACCTATGGTCCACGTATTTCAGCCATACCATCTAGCCGAGGTCCTGGTATTGGTTTGCCGTGACAACCGTATGACTGATTCTGACTGGGTGCTAGCTGTTCCAAGTGATTTGGCCCAGAACGTGTATGTGATCCTTTCATAATCAACAGCTGACTGAATTAGCAGCATGACAAGAGTAGTACACCGGAGAGTTTAAATTGTCTCTCTCATCTAGGCGATGGCTCAAATCTCAATTCCTATGTGACTTCCATCGCAAAGCAATCTTTCTCTCCAAGATGTAGAATACATGATAGCCAGTGGCATGTGAGTCATGGCTTAGGATAACATTGAAAGGTTGCAACTAACTAGAATAATGAAAAATTTTAGTTAATATAATATGCAGTTGCAAATAAATGATGTGGATACTGCAATTCTCATCAATATGCTCACTCAAATACAGGCTGTCAAGTTGGTTTGTTCTGTCTTTGTGCTGATGTCAACTAGGAGAGTCAGAGAGATTGCATAACTGACTATTTTTTGCTATTAATGATACTACTGGCATTGGTGGTGGATTTCACAAATTGGTTCTTTCCAATGATATACCTACCTCCTTCTAATCTGTCCACACAAAAGTCAGCATTTTCACAGTGGCATGATTGCCACTAAAAGTGAGCAGCAGAGGGATTTAGGTGCACTAAGAGTGTCCAGAACGTTTTGAAATGACTGCCTGTAGAGCTTCTATAATGCATGTTTCCTGTTAGTTGTTGGAGCACATACCAACCAGACAACATCCCATTGGTTTTGGCCATAAATTACACGTGTGGTTACTAAGATGACTAGTGAGGGTCGATCAACACACACTTGAAAGTATTGGAAGTAATGATAATGTAGGAATTTGAATGCAAATAGTGCTGTTACAAGTCGTTTTAGTAAGATGAAGTGATGTTAAGTGCAAGCAACAACCATTATGACTTTTCAAGTTGGGATAGACTATTGAGTCAAAAAATATTATTATTATTATCATTATCATTATCATTATTATTATTATTATTATTATTATTATTAGCAGAACTCTAGATCCAGTAAATGTCATGGCCATGACTGTTTGGCTTCTGTCTCAGTCAAACCCCTTTATTCTTCTAATTGTGATGGATTCTTTTGTATTTTATTGGTTTTGCATTGCACAAGCCACATAAATCTAATGTAAGTTGTCATCATGATGTTGTTGTTATCAACACTGATCTGACTATTGTAGATTGTCAATTTTGTTCCTTTTTCTTCATCACAATTTTTGCATTGGCATTGCCTCATTATGTTAGGTGATGAGGATCTGCAGCTGACGCAACAAGAGAATATGACTAAGTTTCACGAAGACCAAATCTGTAGCCTTTTTCACTGCCAATTCTCACTCCACTGGAGACAGCATCTGTCGAGGCAATGAACATGGATCAAAGCAGGATGCTGACAGAGTAATAGGTGACAGCTTTCTGGTCCTAGTTTTAATGACTGATGTGTTGGTTTTTGGTTTGTTGGCCGTGGTCATTTTTTTGGAACAAATCATCAATAGAAGTTCAGTACACATTTTGTGAATTCCTAATCCCGAGTACACTATCCACTGGTTTGGCCTATTTATATTGGTTATGTTATGCATGTCAACATATTTTTGTATTGTGTGGTGCTACTACTTTATAGACATGTTTTGTGTTATCAGTAAAATTCTGTAATTTTAAGGTATCCAAAAAGTGACTTTGGTACATTACCATATCCAAGTCACATGCACTTAACTGCCCCAACAGCTTGTTGTTTTTGTTGCACTAGGCTGGATTTTTTAATTGAAAGTAATAGTAATTCAGGACTAATTGTGATGTTCAATTTTTCAAACATATATAACTAACATGGTGAGACCCAATACTGTATATAGTACTTACTTGATAGAAGTAAGATTTGATTAATGCAATGATGTGCAGTAGGGTATGGCACCAGCCATATATCACATCTGCTTGCACCAGCGGCAGCTACGGTGCACTCTCAACAGCTGTCTGTCACTGTCACCTTGATTTCGTTTTTTTCACTTACATTGTTACTACCATCTCATCACACAGAGACAGCCAAAACCAAGCCAACAGACTGAAGTTGGGCCAAACCCCCACATTGGTGAGATGCCGCAACAACAGTAGTCAGTGACAGGTAAATTTTCAGAGTGAGTTGGCAATTTTTACACAGGCTTTGCAGGGCACACATCGATTTTTTTATTGAATACCTTTCATCCTACCTGGGAAATGGCTGAAACTTAGCCCACAGACTGAATTTGTCCTCCCACAACACCTTGCTATCTTTCCAAGACCATAACCCACTGGAGGGTATATTTTGAGGGTGAGATGTTTTTGTTTCTTCATGATCTTACACATGTTTTGTTGTGAGCAGTTGTTTTTTTCTCAATCGAATCATTCTGCCTTCCACTCCACATCGAGGCTTTGTCTACAACAATAGGCAGAGGTGGGTATCTTTTCAAGGTGAGTTTTTATTTCTTTCACCTATTATGCCATTGATTTTAGCAGCATCCATTTTTTTCGATTAAATGCTTACAGTCCTACTGTCAGAAGGGCCACAACTCAGCCCACAGACTGAATTTGGCTTCCCATCCCACATTGCTGCTTTTTCTACAATAATAGACATCTGGTCAAGGTGAGTTTTTATCACTTTCACCTCTATTTCCTATGTTTTCAAATATTTTTCAATTGAATTCTTACCGTTCTACCACGTGAATGGCCACAACTCAACGCACCGATCGAGTTTATCCTTCCACCCAGTCCTTCTGCCCACATTGCTACCTGTAAGTAATGTTTTTTATGTTTTTAACTTCATTTCTTATTTAAGTTGCAATAAAATTTTAATTATGAATTGTTGTATTGCAAAGGATTGTTTTGGTGTGCCAGTGAAGAGTTGAAACCAAGTCTTCGGTTCAGTGTGGTCATTGATCATGCTTTTGGTGTGGGGCTTAAAATTGACAGGGTGTAGATTTCCTGGCTCAATTCTTGGGGATATGAATGGGTGGACCTCAAAGAGCATTGAAGTTTTGTGATAACATCATTGAAGTTGAATAACTAATTGGAGTGTCACCCATATCTTGCCTACATATGATATTCTCATAGCCCAACTGAGTATCCGTTAAACCGCAACCCAACCATATACTTCCTGTAACCCTCCTGTATGTAAACTATTCTTAGCAATATAAGACTAATGTAAGGCTGTATCAAATGATATTCATTCCATTATTTACTGAGAAGTCATTTTTTGTATTTTCTTAATTAATCCTCTCATTTGTAAATTTGTAATCCTCCCATAAACTTCCATAGCCCAAATGACACTTGAGCGTAAGGGAGGATGAGGATAACGGGTGTTTTCCATTTGCATTATATCAAGACAGTAAGAGTAGGACACTGGAGAGTTTAAATCATCTCTCTTGTCCAGACAATGACTCAAGCGCCAATTTCTGTGTGATTTCCACCTCAAGAAAGCAGCCATCTTGCTCTGCTCAGCATGGTGAACATGCTAGCCAGTGAAACGTGAGTCATGGCTTAGGATACCATCGAAAGGTCCCACCCAAATAGAATAGCTAAATATTTTAATGTACATTTGATGTGCACTTGCAGATGAATGCTTGATGTACCATGCCCTTAACATGTTCTATTTAGAGGTATTGAATTGCTCATCTATTTCGTTTGGTCATAATTATTTAGGATCTCCCCTCATGTTGTGTAATGATAATGTGGGGGGGATTAGATAAATATATACTTAGTTATATCCTTTAGCCAACCCCTTGTCATCCTTTAGCCAACCCCTTGCAAGTAGGTAATAATGTAGGTGCTACCTGGTGCTACAGCCACACATTTTCCACAGCGCTCGTCACGACACTAATTTTTTCTCCAGAGCTCGAGTCCGAAGGATACCATGTCTGTCGTGGGCAACAACCGAGTCGGCATCCCCATCGTCCTCCTCCACGACGCGGAAGGAGCAGTCGTCACAGTCGAAACGAAATCGGGGGAATTGTTCCGTGGCCTTTTATTTGAAGCGGAAGACATGATGAACCTCTATCTTAAAAAGGCCGTCGTCCTAGGTCCCAAACCAGGAGCCAAGCGTAACGTCGAACAGGTGTATATTCGTGGAAGTGAGATTGTTTTCATTGTGCTTCCAGAAATGTTGAGGCATGCACCCATGTTTCAGAGGATCACGCATTGGCGCAAGTACGGTGGGGCCCCTCCAGAGGGGGTTGGGGTGGCAGTTGGTCAGGCGGCGGCCATATTGAGAAAGGCGACGGAAAGAAGGAGAGGGGGGTTTGCCGGCGGGAGAGGGGGGTTTGGAAGAGGTCCGATGGGCGGACCTGGGGGGCCTGTGCCTGGACATTATGGTGGTAGATGATTTTGGCGATTGCTGGCAGGGCTTGAGTATTTGGGCACCTTGTCATCTGATATTTACTCAAAACTCATTATGCCAGTTTCTAGAACTCGTTTGGTGCAAGTCGTTAATGATTCGTGTGATCATCAATTTGCTATTACTGGTATTATTGGGCCCAAAAGCGGGAGCCAGTACCATACTTTGTTCATCTGCTGGGATAATTTTATTTTCAATACTGTAAGTTGTATGGTAAGTCAAAATATTCAGATCGGGCATTCACGTCGTAAATAGTAAGTATAAATAGAGGTAAGATGTCACTGTTATGAGCCATGTTGCCTGTTGGTAAGGGTAGGGTTTTGAGCAGAGATGAACAGCACCAGGCATTATTACTGGATACGTCTGCTTGAATGTCAGGATGGAGCATTCATGCTCCCCTTTCCATTTAAGAGTGAGCACCTAAGCAGGAGATGGCTCTGAAGGGATTAAACAGTTAAGCGTCAATAACGTTATACAATATTAACATAAGGACAGTATATAACAAGTTATCATATAGGGTCATTGTAACAGATCAATCTTGTTGCATAGAACTCATTGACTTGCTTCGATGGTGAAGCTTCATGGACCGGGGGCGCTTTTTGCGTTGAAGAGGATCTAATTTCACAGAATTTCGGTAAGGTTGCCTAGCACTCTGACGGACATCGCTACCAATATCATGATTCAATAAAAATGCACCCAGAGCTCCAAAGTAGCCTTCATGCTCCAAGAATAGTGCCTCCGTCTCTCCTTTGGACCAATAGTCAATGGCATGGGCAAGTCTTTGCTGAGAAATTGTGTTGTGCTGGAGAAATGTCCCGACGAAGTATATTCGGGATGTATTGTGAAGTCGGGCATTTAGATGCGCGACCTGTCCAATGTTGTTTGTTACCATGAGTAATAATGCTCGAGCAAGGTCTTCTTCTTTCACACCCTCAGATGGATTTTGCTTCGCCACCAATTTACCAAACGACGATGCCACGATGTCTGACGGCAATCCAATCTTTTCAAGTGCATTACTATTCTTTCCGTAAATGTCACCTACCATCATATCCACTTTAGACGGGTCGCCTTTCATGGCAAGATTCAAAACATCGCTAAAGCTATCGCTTCCTGTTAGCAACCGACATAACCCCCAGTACGTCCCGCCTCCTATTGTGGAACCAGACACACGTTCATGCTGCCTTGGGCCGTCAACACGTAGAATGCTTACGCCTGTCCCAATGGATACTAGCAAATACGGGTAGGAATGAGCACCCATGACGTTGTCACGTTGAACCTTTTTAGATGTCCACCATTGGTCGACACTGGGGCTGCGCTCATCGGACAAGTTTGGCATCTTTTCTGACTGAACTGTCCTTGTTTGATCATATGAAGTGGGCGACGGGGTATCACTCATTGAATTGCTTTGGCTTGGTGTCTTCTGGAGCGAGCCCTTGACAGCTGATGAACCAGACTCTCCTGTAGTGCTCGAATCTGATTTCCACCCATTTGGCTTAAATGTGTAGCATTCTCCAACAATATCCGACAATACCTACGCATTTTAGTGGGGTACAAATCATGAAAACATATTGGCCAGACAACTGCACCTTTCAGGTCAAACCATAATCCACGAGACGACCTACTCACGAATTGCATACCCGCTACTAAGCTATCCATCTCATCTTGCTTAGCCATTTTGATTCCCAAGGCTTTATCCCAGTCATCGGCATACTTGTGGGCGCCTCCTCCTGTTGCACCAATCTATGAAAACATCAAAGAAGCAATACAGCACAAGTTGCATAAAACGACAACTTGGAGAGGATAATACAGTCACCATGGCGAACTCACTTCTTTGATGTTTTGGTGAAAGTTGTTTATCCTCATTAGGTTCATAGCATTTTGCATGTGGCTTTTTGATTTAAAGATACACACTTGTGTCAGACTAAAACTCGACGAGATATATATGTGGTATCTTGCATACTTACCGAGTTTCAAATCGGATGAAATGGAACTGCCCATTGAGAGCTCGTGAGAAGTATGATAGTTGCTTCTCTTTGACAGCAGTTTGATAAGTATCAAGTCGTCTAGCAAATGAATAAAAATTGGTGAGTACTTCAGCATGTTCGTGTGATGTTGATACGTTAACCATTGACATTGATTTCTTGAGACCACTTCCAAGTGATCCAACTTCTTGTGAACTGCAATTTGTATATTGGTCCACACGATCCCCCGATGATATTTTCTTTACATTCAATTCATATTCCTCGAGGTCCTGACTCTTCGGAGATGAGGGTGCGTCTAAATTTGATGTGTGCATATTACATGACGATGCAAACTCATCCAGACTGTCGGGCATAGACTCAATCCTTTGTCCCATTAAGAGTTGCAAATCAGTTTCCGAATCATCGTCGTGCCTTCTTCCCATAGTGCTGGTTCGAGCTTGCAACACCTGGAATGCGGATGCAGCAGCGTGATAGTGTTCTTTTCTGTGAAAACCAGAGGTAGATGCTGTCCTTTTGTATTCCTGTATCTGTTCTTCGAAATAAACAAGCTTTGTAAGTGTACCGCCTACATCGAGACCAAAAATTGCCCCTATACAAGGGCCTGTTTTGTCATTTGATTTTGTGGAAGCTTCACCTTCATCGGGATAATCAGATATGTTCAGTAGTGCTGAAGATGCATTTATGACAGTGCTTCGAAGTTTATCCCACGGCCATCGTATCAAGCCATCACGCTTTTTTTCGTCGGAACGAATACTTGTATTGCTTTCGTCGTCACTATCGCCATCGATCTCCATGCCTATAAGATATAGTTCATACTTCAGATATATCAACGCCCAAATAACTGATGCAGAAACAGCTCCCGCGATGAACGGCGCCCATGCCCAGGATGACCCTCTGGAGAGATAGTGTGAGTAGCGGAACATGTTCTTTGGTATCGTTTGAAGCCAACAAGGCACCCTGCCGAAGTGCCGTGAACTAACTGAGCTTAGCTGAGCGACACCATTATTTTTTGTTCCTCGACATGCCTCTCCTAGCCTCTCCATTTACAAGCGCCCCGTCATTCACTCTCTCTCTCTCTAGAGCGGGTTAGCACATGATGTTTTAGCCCTGTTTAGCGGTTATCACCTGCAGATCACCTGCTCTTATCACT
>JABMIG010000242.1:0-128136 GCA_013187285.1 Cyclotella cryptica | reverse complement strand
GTTATCACATGCAGATCACCTGCTCTTATCATCGTATGTAACACAAAAAGGTAAGAGTGCGGAATGGCGGGAAAGATTATTTTCATTCGATGGAAGCGGCTGCAACACTTTTTAGGAGAAGTTGTTGCAAGAGCGAGTTTTGTAATGGGACCCATGATCCTTGATGCACTCATGAAGAATTACAGACAGCAGAGAAACCAATATGCTGATTCTGACTCCATTTCATCACCATCATTCATGTGCACCATATTGTGCACTTTATGTCAGATTGGAGAATATGAAAAGAACAAACCTATAAGCTAACTAATCTCTTCAAGATGTCAGAGACAAGGCATTGCTCAGACACAATATCTCGAAATGGAGTGTTGTAGAAAGCTGTCAGCCAATAACTCAATTACAGTGATGATTACCAAGAATTAAGCTAGATTGGGAGTTACTTCTGCATCGTTACCTTGCAAGTGATAAGACTAGACAAATTGACAAATTGTCGTAAGCATAATGTAACTACTCTGCTACTGCGGTGGGATGAACTATGTATGTCCCACAGACCCACTATGCTTCTTTTTTCCTTCTTAATAATGGACAGTGGGCCACTAAAAATTTTCAGCACACTCATGGCACTTCGTGAATGTTGACTGCTTTGTTATGACAATATTTTCATGGCATAGTAAAAAGAGTAAAGTCAAAGAGTTCTATGAAACTCTATGAAAGTCATGGTTTCTACGTAGCCTGATGGGGCCTGGTGTTTGTTATCATAAACGTGTCAATACATATCAATTCATGAATATTCTATGCTGGATGTTGTAGGTCTGTGATATTTGTTTTTCAGGTGCAATCATGTCTAATACTAATGACTGCATACAATTTTAACTAGCTACCATGAGTGTCATGAGTCATGATGCACCACTGTTTGGCAGGCTAGACTGTGACATAATGGGTCATCACTTCTTGAGATATGATCATGCTATGTTGACTATGATAGGGGCCCAGAGCTATTCATGAATGTCCACATCTTTTGACATTGTCCTTGTTGAGCATATTTATGGTCTTCAGATTCAGATCATGCAAATGCACCCAGATTGCCACTTTGCCCCAATTGTGATAATTTTTTCCATGCATCTCTTCCAAAGCATTGGCATTATGATTCAGATTATTATTATAATAAAAACTTGTGAGTAATCAGATACAGTTTTGCGCACAGGACTGATGTCTGTTTTCTTCGTTTTCATATGCCACTCAGCCATTGATGTCACTGGAAAACAATTGACGTTCTATGAAAAATCTGTCAATGTCTGACTTGTAGTTGTTGGATTTTTAACAACAACACAATGCTGTTTCAAATAATTTTTAGTCTGAACCAAACCTATAATAAACTTGACATAACTTTGAATTTTTCAAAGATATATTGTTGAGATGGTGAGTTGTGAGTTGTTGCATGGTTGCATGTTAACTATACTCTTTGGAGTACAGTCCATGAGCAGAGCAATTCATTGAATTCAATATTGTTCTCAATTTTGGTCTTCCTTGTGAAAACAAAGTGCACTTCCAAATCTGAGGTATCTGAGATAAAAATAATATGGAAATTTTTCATAGCTTTCAAAAGAGCAGTAATAGATACTTGGGCTTCAAAGCAGGAACCTAGTCAACTTATACTCTAAATGAACTTCAAGTTTCAAAAAATGACAACCATTGAATGCAATATTGTCTTTTCAATGAGCTTTTCCTTTGATTTGCTGCATGCTCCATGAGATGCCAATCACATATTTGCCAATAGCCCTTCTTACACAAACATCAATTTTTTACCTGTTTTTGCAACCTCAGTGCTTTCAAGCATACTGTCGGAACTTAGATTTAGCCATGTAGACCCAATGAACATGCTTATTGTGATGTTCTTTGACATAAGAAGGAGCTGTTACAGGTATATGTACCTCCTCAATGCCCTCGTCTTCTACTGAGTAATTACTAAAAAGCAACTGGTTGCCAACTAGGAACCAACTAAGCATTCCAATGGAATTGAACCTGTATGTGTGGCCATTGGCATAGGCATATCTGAAAACTCCTTTTCCAGCCACATGTCACACACAAAATCTCAGTGTCAGGTATATGTTCACCTCTGTGATTGCAAAGAGGAATGAAAAAACAGAAACCACCAGTGACTCACCCATGCATCCTCCACATGCGGGAGAGGGGAGAGTAGGGCATGAGTTGTTGGTCATCCACATCAAGCTGATGGCAAAATTGCCAATATAACAATATCTTGTATCTGAACTTCACTCTTGTATCAACTATTTAAAAAGATTCTATCGTGTAATTATCAACTTTGAAAAGGACTCCGCCAGTTGCCAAGATGTTTGTAACATAGTTGTACACAAAATTATGAGAGGTGGAACATTTCAAGTACTAGAAATAGCCTCTAACTTGATGGTATTCTTCCCATTGAGTTGGGTTAGGTACCAATGATGGCCAGAAGTAATATTACTCCATTGGTCCATGGCAATACTCTCTCTTTCATACACTTTTTATGGAGGGAGAGATAACTTCTCAGTAATTTAATTGAAGCTAAGGATAGGATTTTTTGTAGTAAGTGTGAAATATTTCTAAACCAAACAGATATTTCTCAAAAACAAGATGGTGGTGTTGATTATTTTGTACAAAGGCTTTAGAGATGGTGCACAATATATATATGGTGCAATAGATAGAGTCAAAGTTAGCAGACCCTGCTATAAGAAGTGATGATGTGTGGCATATGAAAAAGTAGCCTAGACATACGCCATACGTGCTGCTCAAATCTAGGGTCAACGATAAAGAGGCACATAAAATTACTTGGAGGAATCAAGGAGAGACTACTAGTTGTGAGATAATCCAGCAGAGGAGTAGATGCAGCCAGTAGGTAGAGAGGTATTTTTCAGCATCCAGGGCAAGCTGCTACAGGCAACAAGCAGATCAGCTCAGCTGATGACAAATAAAGGGGGCAAAGAAATTCAACTCTTCGGCCAAGTATGTTATGATGATCCACCCCTACAAATAATATTGCAAACCAAGAACATGCTGGTTTAGGATTTTTGTATCTACCTACTGGGTGCATGTCATAATGAATTTTTTGTCCAAATGTCCAAATATCCAGTTCCAAACATCCAATTTGGATTGGGTTTGTCTGGATTTAGAAGCACCTTGCATTGCTTGGGGTTGTCATGTAAATTAATTTTGCCAAAATCAAGTCCAAACCCCCTTTTTGCCATATATTGTAGATATTTAGGTGAATCTTTGTAAAAAAATATGACACAAATGGGACAAACATGCCAAACTAGAACCTATGAGTTGACTGTTGTTTTTTCTCACCAGTATTGTACAAAGAACACTGCTTGATACATGTTGCCTTCTTGAACAAGAGGAAGAGCAATAGGAAAGAAGTATAACGTTTGTTTAAAATTAATAACTTCTTGAACACTTCATTGGTTACCCAGTGAAATATCGAATGGAATATCTTCTTCCATTCCAATTATAAACAATAAGTATTTGATGATTTTTGTTGTGTTGTGTTGTGTAACTAGGAATGGACTATTTTAACTTCATTTGTTGCTTTAATGAAAATGATCGTCTTTTGAAGCTATTTGTGCTTTGGACTTGATGTTTTTCACAATCTAGTAGAAGCAGCAATATTGAAGTTGGGGGGAGTAAGCGTTTTGTGGAGCCCACTTCCCTCACAAGCATTTCGGCTTAGAATTGGGGAATTTATCAGATTATATCCAAGTGAGCAGGGTGTGTCACTTAGTTGCATCTTGTACGTATCCGCACTCTTGGTTCTTAAGCCTGATAGGGGCAATCTTCTCAGTAGACATTCTTGAGAGGGCTGCTCCGAGACTTGTTCCAAGAAAAAGGGTCTTGTAGGAGCTTCGTGGCAGTTCGCACTCAAAGGAGACGCTCTTGACACAAATCTTGTTGGTGGCGGGATCACGTAGCGCAGACGTGGTGCTACTACTTACCGGCGCACGAAAGACGATGGCTCGATGGGCGAACACATGGATGCTGAATTCTGGACTGTCGGAGGACAGACGCAACGGTGTTGAACGGAAGGTGGTCGGCTCAACAATGACCGGCGGTCAAAGGACAGTACGGTGTTGGACAGACCGTCCAAAAAATTGCTTGAGTAGGTTATCAATTGATAGTGACCTAAGCCAGAAAGTATTTAAAAAATCTTGATGTAGACTTTGCTGACTTTGTTTTTATGAGCTGAACACTACTGTATAAGTGATGCATGAGATACTAGTTATCTCATGCACAAACAAAACACAAATGATCATGGGACAGATTGGCAGTGATTTGTGGCAGTTCCATGACTGGACCATATTCAACTGCCCAAAGAAACTGTCCCGTGTGAAGGTTCCTGTGAAGGAAAACCTCTATTGTATATTCAACTGAAGAAAACACCTACAATGTGTATGGTGGTGTCTTGAGAAGAGTAATCCTTTTTGGATATGGTTTCTGAGAAACTCATATCTTATGACTCTGAGTCCTTCCTCTGTATCAAACAATGTGAGGGAGACTTATGGAGTTCCACCTGGAAGCTCCAGATTCTTGGCCTATTTCAAAGGCATGGACTCCCCGACACAGGAGTCCACTGCCCTGCTCCCAACATCGTGGACTTCCCAACACAGAAGTCTATAGCCCCAAATGAGAGAACAACCTTGAGAAGGGAATAAACGTAACAATTTTGTGTAGGATCTACACAATGTTTGTTTGCATCGTTTGGATTGGACTTCTAGTTCCACTGTCCTTCCATCCTCACAATTGCAGCAAATATAGCTCATAAAATCAATTCTTTGACACGTGTCAAACCTACCCATAATTTTTGCGCTTAATATATTTTTGCAACGACCGGCTCAGGTCAGAAATAGCCTCATGATTCATGGTACTTGTCCCATTGAGCTGGGCCGGGTACCACATAAATCCCTATTCATACAAACCAAGAATGGCTCTCAACACACAAAACCTCTACAGTCAAAAACTATATACAATCTATTGGTTAAATAACTTTTTGGTGTCATCAAAACGGCTTTTTGTTTTGTGATGGAACATGATGCATTCAATGAAATCAACACTTCAACATACTAAACGTAATTTAGAACTAATTAAAACAGGATATTGGCTTTAAGGGGGTTCATTAAAACATTTTGTGGTGAATGCCCCTGAGATAAAGCAACAAGAAGAAGTGAAACAAACCCAATGAAAAAACTGGTTTGAATGAAGAGAATATTATTAGTTGCTTTTTGAATTGCATTGAGACCTTAAAATTAATCAACTGCAAGACTGAAAAGCCATCTCAGTGATTTAAAACCATCATAAAGCAAGACTTACCACTAGCATGAAAATCATCCTTGTCACATCAATTGATACAAATGGGACAATTGGGCTCAGTGCTTATCATAATCGGAACATTTGAAAATGATGATGGTAACACATTATTTCGACAATTGGCTTATACAGAACATAGTCATTCAGGAGCAAGAAAAAAATCCAGGTGGAGCAGGTCAGAAGTTTTCCTGGTCTCAAGCAGTCGTCGCATTAGCCTGCCAGCGCATGATACCCAGAGTATACCAAGTGTGATAAACTCCACAGTCAGAGTATGCCGTAACCAACATTACTCCATTCATCTGATGAAGTAGCTTTTTTAATTTCGATAACCTTTGCTTCAGCATTCCATATTTGTTACATCATGTACAAAATGTCGCTTACAATTTGGTCTCGTGTCTCCCCTGTCCTACGTTTCCTCGTGGAATATGATTGGAAAATCACAAAATAGCGAGAATACAAGTCTGCAATGTAAAACAATGAAATTAGTTACTGTGTAGAAAGAATATTCCCAGTTTGTTATTGAGAAGTGCGATGTTGAAACAAAATAAAATAAGGTGGAAGAGAGGATGCATTTTACTGCATATTGATAGGTGCTGTTTCATAATACAAAAGTTTCAAGTCTCCTGCATTCAACGATGTTGTGCGATAAGCAGTGAATACGTAACAATTCAGGTAAAAAAGGAAAAAATAGATTATTTCTTGCTCTTTCCCCTGCTTTTGATAAGGTTTGCAGCAAGATCTTGATGACTTAATACTGTTGCAACAAGAGCATCATCGTCGTTCAACCCGTGCTTCCGATAAATAGCAAGAGCCTTGTTCCAACTTTTAAGGGCACCACTGAAGTCACCTTTGTTGCCTCGTACGACACCAATGTTGACAACCACTTGCGCAACCTCCATGCTGTCCGATCCGTGTCTGGAGGAGCGGATACGTAAACAATCTGAATATGCCTTCATTGCTGCAGGATAGTTTTTGCGTTTCTCAAACACGATTCCCTGTAAACGGAAGAAAAGTATGAAGAAAGATTTCCATTAGAAACCAAAATAGAAACCAAAAAAATGCAAGAGCACAAAAAAGCTGGTAATTTCTCTCACCATTCCAAACAGTGTTTCAGCAACATCTTCATGATTGTTACCTAAATGCAGCATACGAATGCGCAAACTTTCATCAAACAAAACCATGGCCTTCTCCACAGATCCTGTTCTGCCTTTCATATTGGCTAGACGGTTAAGTACTTTTGCCACTTGAAGGCTATCCCTACCGAATAGACTCTTGTATATTTTTAGGGATCTCCGATACAGTTTCAACGAGGTACCTTCATCGCCCATTCTGTCATGCGCCGTTGCCAGGGTATATAATGTCTCTGCTTGGTATGCGTAATCATTCTTCATATTTGAAGTTTTGATTGCCTTTTCATTGGGTTCGCCAACACCAAAATTATGCTCATAAATACGACCAGCTTTTTCGAGGCATTTAATTGCCTCAGAAAGATCATTTTCTTTCTCGTGCACTTCACCAATGCAGCTAAAGCATTTAGCAATATTTAAGTCGTTCTTGTCTAGCAGCAGCTGATATTCCTTTAGAGCGTCAGAAAAAAGCTGCAAGGCTCTTTTAGTGTCCAGGGCCCTATTGAGAGCAGTCCCTAGATTAAACAAAGAGTCAGCGACAAGAAGTTGCGTTGCAGATCCATTATCACGGTTGGCCTGACGTAGTTTTAGCGATTCGGAAAAACAATCAACTGAATTATCGTATTCAGTAAGTTTGTAGTATACATGGCCAAGGCGTGTGAGGGTGACACCGATCTCAGGGTCCCCATTGACAAGAAGCTCTCTCCGAGCCTTTAATGAATCCTGGAGATATTGTACTGCAGAATCGAGATCGCTCTGAGTGTCCTCTTGTGAACTACCACTGAGGTCTGCCTTTCGCTCGCATATGGTACCCAGTAAAAAGTTGTCATTGGCTACTTGTAAAGATATTTTACCAAGTTTCTTCAAATGAATTCTGCGAGCTCGCTCCAAACATCTGAAAGCTTCGTTGTATTTACAACATTCAAACAAAATTTTCCCCGTAAAGTAGAGTGTGTCGGCGGTCTCAGTATCATCTTTCCCGAGCAACTTTTCTCGCATTGCTAACGCCTCCTTAGCGCAGGAGTATCCTCTTTCGAATTCTTTCACTGACACAAAATGGGCTGCCATATTTTGAAGGACACTTGCTACTTGTAAGTTATTCGGTCCAAATATTTGCTTGTAGGCAGCAAGGGCCAGAGCAAAATGAGAAGATGCCTCTGTGACATCGCCCGTCTTACTGTAAATCTCTCCCATCTGAGACAGACAGTAAGCTCGGTCCTCTGCGAGTGATGATACACATCCATCAGGCAGAAGTCTTGTGAGTTCAAGACATTCCGCGAAACATGATAGTGCATTGGTGTACTCTCCAGATGATCTGTATACATGACCTTTGCGTGCTAAGGAAGATACAACCCTTTCATCGTGTCTCCCATACGCTTCGCTGTACAACGATATGGCTTTGCTGAAACAACATAGAGATTTCCCAGCATTTCCCAGAGAGCTGTGAATATCTCCCAGCGAGTTAAAAATATCTGCAATGTGAGAATTCGAGACATTCGATTTTGATTTATTGATTCGCAAGCATTCCTCGTAACATTTCAGTGCATTTGTCATGTCATCGCGTAACTTGTAAAGAGATCCAAGGTGAAACATGGACTCGGCAACTAAAATATCATCTCGACCAAGCTGAGCTGTACGTATTCGTAGTGACTCCTTGAAAGCTCGTTCGGCGCTTCCAAAATTTTTATCTTCGCAATAATTTTTTCCCATCTCATGCATTATCGTCGAAGACTTTAATTCATTTCCTCCGGTCAAGAGTTTCCTAACGTTGAGCGCTTTTTCGAAATAATTGGTTGCTTCAGTGTAATTCATCATGAGCTTATTCGATGCTGCCATTTGTTCATATGTATCAGCAATATCTAAGTGATCTTCGCCTAGCTTTGCTTTTGATATTCGGAGAGCTTTGACGAAACAGCGTATTCCTTTCTCAGGCGAGCCTTTGGCATTTAACGAGACGCCAAGATTGAAAAGAGTGTTCGCTACGCTGAGATGATAATCCCCGTATTGCTGCTTATAGATCCGCAAACACTCAATATACGCTTCAATAGCAAGTGGATGCTCGTTGTATGAGGAATGGACGTTTCCTTTCTGGTGCAAGAGCTTTGCGTTTTAATGTGAAATGAAGATGAGGGAGAACGGGAACGATGCAGTACGAACTCTAGACCAATACACCTATTTACCTTTGCATAACGAAGATGATCAGAGCCATATAAGATTTCAACCGATTCTAATGCTCCGACAAAGCTTTCCATTAAATTGATGCGAAATTTATCTGATGAGTTAGCAGACAGTGATACTTTTATTTTCAGCGCCTTTTCGAACATTGCCAATGCGTCTTCATATTTTTCCCGCTTCATCCAGATGATTCCGAGATGTCGCTGAATTTCCGCCATGTCATCATCGGGGAGAACGTCGAGCTGTTTCATTTGCAGCGCCTCTATCAAATAATGCGATGCAAACGTAGGACAACTGTCAGCAGACTGTTACATAAGCACATGTACTGGGTGTTGGTAAGCAACTTCACTTTCACTTACCACTGAGGCAAACATATGCATTTTCAATGTCGTTCAACTTAACTAAGCAAATCCCAAGGCTTTGCAGATACAACTCAGACCTCTCGATTTTCACTGCATTTTTGAAACATGATAATGCCTCTTCCAGATCGTGCAGTTCAGTATGGACAGTACCTATATTCATGAAACAACGATGTGTCAGGTGAAAACCACAAATGCGCCACCTTGAGACAACAAAAGGACGAAATTCTCACCTAAAGAATGCCAACAGAAACCAACGTCAACGTGATCATATCCAAGCTCTTCTATCAGTGACTCCAGAGCCTCAGCGTGATATACTTGGGCTTTATCATATTCCTTCATCCCGCAGTAACATATGCCAATATTGTTGAGGAGTTCAGCCATTTCAACCTTTGTCGTCAGAGTCTCTAATTTGCGCCCTTGCAGCGACTTGATGAAACAATCGAGCGCGAGGGAAAAATTTTGAGCCTCAGTGTATAGGATTCCCATACTAAACTGCACATCAGCAACGCTTATAATATCGGATCCTGTTTGCTCAAGAATTTCCAAGGCCTCCTTGAACTTGGATTCTGCCGAATCAAAATCTCCTGCTTCAAGGAGAAGATCTCCCATGAAAAACTGGAGCTCTCCGATACTGCTATGACGAGTCCCAACGAGCCGCAACTTAACTTGAAGGCACTCTTCAAAAGTTCTTAAAGCCTCTTGGTAGCGGCCGTACTGTTTTTGCATCTGACCAATTTGAAGTAGGGAATCAAAGTCAACGAACGGGGCATTTTTCGTACCTCTCGATTCTACTGCATCCGTCAAAAACTTGAGCGCATCACGTCTATTCCCCAGTTTATGATGTACTTTTGCTAAAATGACAAGTGTTTCGGAAAGGTCTGGGTGGCTCCCCACAAGATGCAGTTTCCTTATCCTTAAGGCTTCAGTCAGAATGTCCAATGCATCATTCAACCCGTCGTTGCTCATTGGCTGCAAATTTAGCTTTTCAAGTACACAACCTGTACGGTGTAAGTTCTCCGCGATTATCAAATGATCTGAGCCTACAGAACTATATTTTGCTTGGTAGATCATGTTCGAGAATCGAAAGCAAGTCAAGGCATCGACGAATTGATCCAAACAACTGAGAACTGAGCCGTAGTACATGGCGTCGTCTGCAAGCTTAATCAGGTCTTTTTCACTTGTGTGCTGTTTCCGTGTGTGCAGTGACTTCAGCAGATCTTCATCGGCTCCATTGAAACCAAGCACCTCGCGTACGTGTGATACTGCTTCTGCAAATATGATGGTAGCTTTGTCTAATTCACCTCTGTCTTTATATATGAGACCTATTTCTCGCAACAGCATCATATTTCCTTGGTCAAACGAGCTTTTGAAGCATTTGATAGCGTTTTCATAATCTTGTTTGCCGTGATGAATTCTACCAGCACATTCTAACGTGCTCAATGTAATGGGGTTATTGTCACCAAGCATTGTCCTTTGGATTCTGAGAGCTTCCTTGCAATATTTCATGGCACTGTTCCAGGATCCTTTCATTTGGAAAAGCAATGCCAAGTTGTACAGCGTAGAAGCAGTGCTGATGTGTTGCGGTCCAAGTTTTTTTTTGCGCACTGCCAGTGCTTTTTCGAAAAGAGGGATTGCCTCTTGAAGTTCCGACCTCATCCTCAACGTCACTCCAAGACAGTGGCTTGTATCTGCGACATCTTCATGCTCCTCACCTAACGCAACCGTCAAAATGGCGAGTGCTTTGGTCAAACACTCTGCAGACTTCTCAAAGTCACCGTAGTCACGATAGCAATTGCCAAGGTTGTGAAGTGAGTTTGCTATGCTGACATGGTCAGCACCAAAAACCTGCGCCTGTATCATTATTGCTTCTCTGTACATCGAAATTGCCTCTGTTGAGAAGGAGACGAGTTTTCCAGTAAAATGACATCATTAGAGGTGGAGCAAGAAAAAATGACTCCTAGAACCTTTTTCTCTTACCTTGCAGCTTGGAGACTTGAACATAACAATTTGCCAGTTTGTAACAGGTGGTTCCACGATCTTCGGAAATGGGTTCATCTCCTATCTCAAGTAAGCGAACATAACATTCTATGACATCGTCATACTTAGCTGTCGACAGCTGTTCGTTCTCCATGACCCACTCAAAAATCGAAATAGCTTCACTATAGCTTTCGAAAGATGATTCAAACAGGTTTTGCACGTGAAAATAGCTAGCCATAGACTTGTGTGCAATCCCAAGTTCCCACGAATCCAGTGGCAAACCACCTGATTCGATTGATTCGGAATAGCACTCCATCGAGCGTCGATCATCTCCAATTTTTGCAAATGCTGCTGCTTGGTCCAACAATGACATTGCATACTCTTGATCACGACCACCGTGAAGCTTTTTCTTTACATCTGTCGAACTCTTGAAATAATATAATGCATCATCGTATTTTTGGATTGCGAAAAGCGAGGTGCCAATAAAATGCAACAAAACAGATATGTCTTCATCGATCTCAGGGAGTGATATCTTCTTAATTGCTAACGCTCGTTCGAACGAAGATATGGCCTCTTGGTGACACATCTTTTTTTGTTGAACAATACCAATGCTTTCGTAAGTGTTCGCGCACTCTATGTCAAGGTTGCCAAGCATTGAGGTTCTTATATCGAGACACTTCTGAAAGTGTTTTATCGATTCGTCATAGTCATTGGTTTCACAGAAGCATATACCAAGACGGAAATAAGCATCAGCAATATCGAGATGTCGGGCTCCACCATGGACAGAAAGCATCTTGTGTAACGATTCTAAGAGGTGTTCTTTCGCCTGGTCGTATTGGCCGAGTTCTTGATAACAACTCCCAAGCAATAACTTCGAGCGACAAAGCTTGCTGCCATCGCTTTCGAGTTGATGTGTGCTACAGAGACGTAAATTTTCGTTGATGCATTCGAGGCATTCGGGGAGCTCGTCTCTTTTGAAATGAACTTCAGCAAGCCCATAAAGAGTCTCCGCAACATCTTTGTTTTCAGTTCCGAACAATGAAACCCTAACTTTGAGAGCACCTTTAAAATCGCTAAGAGCCAAGTCATCCTCCCCAAGTGCCAAACGAATGGTACCAAGCCAATGCTGAGATGCGGCAGTTTCGGCATGATTTAGACCGAAAACATCTTTCTTTGCTTGAAATGCCTCCAACATGAATTGAAGGGCATCGACATAATTCTTTTTTTGAACATAGAATTTCGCAGCATTGTGTAGAGAACGTGATAAAATTGAATCGTATTTCTGTTGTCCCGATGTATGGGTTGAAGTCTTGACTGCAGCTTTGTATTCCTTGACTATGTGAATAGCTTGTATGTAGTTTTTTATTGACCTTTCTTCAGGGCTCAGGGTAAAATCCTGGATGACGCCAATGTTGTATAAGCAGACCGCAGCGTCAACTGAGTAAACTTCTGCTTGGAAGACACTTAGTCCTGCTTCGAAATAAGTCATAGCGACACCGTGTAGACCTTGATTCAAGTAGTTCTGCCCGATATGCATCAACGCTCTGCCAGTGTCGTAATTGACGCAGCCGTACTGCTGAGTCTTTGTGCGAAGAGCATCTGCCAAAAATGCCAAAGCACGATCGAATTCTCCAATGCTTGAGAGTGCAACACCTATTGATTCTTTGGTGATCGCAATCGTAGAGTGGTCTCCAAGTTCGAGTCGGATTCGTAAACTCTGATCGTAACAGCTGAGCGCTCTTTCAAAATCACTGTTATGCTGAAGTAGGTTGCCCATGGAAAAGAGTGCACTGGACAGCTCAAGATCATTGCTTCGGGTGATCTTCAATAATTTGGCACAGTCTTGGAAGCATGACAGTGCCTTTAAATTGTCTTCTAGCTGTTCGCACACTTGGCCTAAACGATATAGCGTCCTCCCCCGAGCAGCGTCGTCAACTACTTCGTCATCGGAGTTTGCTTGCAGGACGGAGAGGGCCTGTGAAAACCAATCTAGGGCATTATCAAAATCTTGGAGTTCTGTGAATGCAACGCCCATCAAGTACATTGTAGAGTGAAGTTCTTTGTGATTTCCCAGTGCTTCTTTCGTAATATCATAACTTTGCTCCAGGCATTTAAGCGCTCTCTCTGGCTGTTTCAATTCTACATAGATGTTGCCCAAATTGAATAGTAGGTCCGCAATTCTAAGTTCTTCTCTATCTGTATGGCGTTTTTTTTGAATATCGAGTACTTCTGTAAAACAGTGCATCGCTTTTGTGTGCTCTCCAGATGAGGCAAACAAATTGCCCATTCGATGCAAAACATCTCCTATTTCATCTGAAAGTTCAGACTTGGCAAGATTATCGTTTTCGGCGTCGTACACGTCCCTCATTATCGACAGCATTTCAGAGTAAAAAGTAAGCAATTTGCTGCTGACTTCGTATGCGCTATTGGACCCCTCCAAGAACGAGACAGATGATCTGTAGTGCTCAAGTGCCTCGGAAAGGTCGCCTCCAGAAAGCATCATGTCATGACCAATTTCCCTATGGATATCGCCAAGTTTCTCTTTTGATGCGAGAGCTTCTTTGAACTCGTAGATTTGCATGGCCTTATCGTAACAATGAAGTGATTTCCGGAATCTTGCCTTCAGTGAAAAGGCCTTTCCCATACAAAAAAGTGCCTCTGCAACATTGAGACTGTCTTTCCCAAAATGCTTGAGATACGTCCGTAGGGTGCGCGAGAAATATTCAATGGAACTGTCAGCATCCTCCTTGTCCAGAAACACCTCTCCTAATTGACAATCAATCCGCGCATTGCTAAGGCTGCCATCTTTTACACACTTGCAACGACTACGAATTTGAACGCACTTGTTGAGAAAGAGTGTGGCTTTGTCGAATGCCCTCTTCTTTTTATGGATAAGTGCCATATGTTGGAGTAAACGAGCTGCCAAAAGATTGACTGCTTCTATGTTCATCATATGTCGACCATCTGCGTCTTTGCTGATATCTACTGTTGCCTGTTTACCTGCTGTCTGTAGGAGACGCAGGGCACTAGTGAAATGTGCCATGGCTCCATCTAAACGATCGCGTGCCTCCTCTGCATGCCCAAGGAGATAACAACAATGTGCTTTGGCAATGATAAAATTTTCATAAGGGGTTGCTGCATGCTCTTTGATAGATGATCGCAAATCAAGTGACGATTTCAATGTCTCGAGTGCCTTTACTAGATCTTCGTTGGCTTTGGTAAAGTTGCCTTTTGCGCTAAGAGAACGATGAAGATATGCTTGCCCAAGGCATTGCAATGTGTTGACAACATCAAGGTGATCCTCCCCCAAAAGCAGATTTCGAATTTTCAAGGACTCGAGAAGAAAGTTGATTGCATCAGTTGCAAGCTTTGAGGTGTCAGAATCCGCGCGATAAGAATTTCGACCTATTGAACGGAGACATAAATTTCCAAGAAAGTAAAGAGTGGATGCCTGCTCGAGGTTGCTTCCGCTTTCTTTGTCTTTTTTTCGGATGCGCAATGATTCTTTTAAAAAATCCATGGCGATGTCTTCGTCTTCTTCGTCTTCCCATTCTTCGTGTACAATATTGAGCCAAGGGTGCACCGACCCCATGTACAGTATCCCTTGGTTTTGAATGCTTTCGGCCGTTGATGAATGAAAATTCCCATAGAGAGTAGTGGAGATACGGATGGATTCGGAATAACACGCCATTGCCCTCTCTTTTGCAAAGTCTTTCTGTTCTGGTGTCAGCGAAGAAAGGGAAAGTTGTCTGTATGCATTTCCCATATTATATTTTATATTCGACAAAATGAGGTGGTCTTTTGTTCCCAAGCGTTCAACGGTTGAGTCGTCGGCTTCTTTAAACGATTTGATTGCTTCTTTCAATAGACCCAGATGCGCCTGCAAATTGCCCATTCGGAACAAAACATCTTCCTTCGTCAGCGTCATATCAGCGGACTTCGGTTCGTTCTGACTCTTTAAGCTCTTCTCTTCGTCCGTGTAGTCATCCAATTTGTTAGTCCCCGTGTTTTCAAGAATCTCGAGAAGCGATGCGTAGCAGTGCATGTTTTGTCTCTCCCATCTTGATTCATCGAAGCAGTCAAGCGTATGCTCATTGTCAACAGATGACAAAGATCCTAGTTTTGACATGAAGAATTCCCGCAACCCAATGGCACGTTCATAACATTCCAAACGAAACGATTCATCTTCACTTAATTGCCCAAGGTGTTGGTTCGTATCACTCAGAATTGTTGCTGTTGACAATGGTGAGGGGTCTTCCCAGAAGAAACATGTCTCAAATGGCAACGGAGCATAGATTGCCTTTGGGTCCGGGCATTTCAACCTAGTGTCGTGAATCGCATTGAGGGTGTCGATAGTTTTTTCAAGATACTTCATAGCTTGACCTGTATCATTCTCATTCATGTAAACTTGGCCGAGAACATGCCATGCAGATGTTATGCCATTGTTGATGATGATCTCAAGGCGCTGACGGTGGTACATGAGCGTCGTTTCGTCTTCGGAACTGCTCAATTTTTGAGCAGCGGCGTTGAACGTTTCGATAGCTTGTTCAAGAGACAAGACAGACGTTGAATCTCCCATTTTACAGGCTATGAAGGAGAGCCTTACCTGGGAGACCGCAACATCGATAAGGGCAATCGCTTCTTGCAAAGCAGATTTTCTATCTCCGATTTTTGCAGCCAATGCTTTTGCGCCATCAAAGGTAATACTCAAAACTTTTTTGGCTTTGTTGATTTCGTTGATTCTTGTATAAGATATCCCGATCAGAGACAGGATCTGCAAGGTGAGCCTACTTGGTTCAGCAGTACACGATTCGACAGAAAGATCTATTGTGCCGAGAACGTCATCTGTAACTTTAAGTGATGCTTCGCCAGCTTTCAAGGAATCTTTATCAAACACCAAGAGGCCGCGAGATTTTACCCCCTTGTCTACTGAATGGATACCTTGCGATGAAGAAAGATTTATGATAAGTGCTTCATAAAAGTAGGAAATAGCTGCAGCATATGAACGCTCTCTAAACTCGAGTCGTCCAGCCGTGAGTAGGTCACACGCGAAAGCCTCGAGTTCCAGCGATGTTGCTGCGGTTGATATTTCCACAGACATTTTCGCGTCAACGTAGCAATTGTGCCTTCTTGCAAGGATGGCCTTTCGAATGAAGTCTTTGGCACAATGCTCCTTCTTAATGTGACTCGCTAAAAGGAAACGGAGATTACTGTCGATCTTGTTTTTTCCAGAGAATAGCATCATATGGCATTCCCAGTTTATTGAACTGGCTAGTTCAGAGGCCTGCTTCATAACAAGATTGGCCGCTTGCGAAAGAAGCCTCCCTGCGTATACGCTAGGAATTGCCAAGTTTCTGTCCGCATAAATGCCCGATCCTTCTGCATGACCCATCCTGTCAATAGCTTGCTGCAAACAAACTAAAGACGCGTCATATTCTTCCATCATAGCTAGCGAACTACCCAAGCATTCCAGCGTACACGCTATGTCCTCATTCATAGATGAAACGAAACCTTGCGGTTGATCCTCTTCGTCGTTACTAAAGCCATGACTTTTGATCCAAGCCGACTTTTCCTGTTCTTCCTTCCGCTTTATAATTGATAGGCATTGTCTGTAGCAGCTAGCAGCTTCAGCCCACTGCTTGAGTTCGACGTGGATAGTGCCCATGTTGTGCAGTGTGTTGCTTACCATGGTATGGAATCGCCCAATGTGTCGAATATAGAGCGATAAAGATTCTCTGTACGCCATTAAAGCAGAATCATACTCGCAAAGCTTGGTATCATGGCAAAATCCAAGACAAGTGAGGGTATCTGCAAGATGTAGTTCAACTGACATTTTAGCCTCCCGGAGTTGCTGCAACTCCTCTTGCCCCCCACGCATCAAGGATGGCTCACTAAGCGCGGTTTCTTCTACTCTAGAGAAAAGGTAAATGCAGGCCTTATATGCATCTAATGCATGTCTATACGAGGCGATTTCAAGGGAGACGGCATTGCTTCTATCATCGGCATTGTTTTTGGTATAATTGTCCAGATTTTTCGTGGAGTTGTCGACCCCTCGTATTAATGCTCGGTCTACTTTGGCCATATCCCTTTGTCGACGACCCAGACAAAGTCCCAGATGATGCAGTGCCCGTCCAACTTCAAGACAAATAGCAACAACTTTTGCGTAATTTCCTATGGTTATACTTTCGGAGTTGATGTTGTCATCTTTTTCGTCTTTGGCTGGTTTAATACCACCGTCATCCCTTTGCGACTGCTGCAGTTGGTACCCTGTGTTCTTCAACGTAGTCTCGAGATGGGAGTATAAGACCGAAACAAGCATGTCGTGCAGAACCATGTACTCTTTACTGTCATCTTGCTTGCACCTTTCCATATTGCCGTGATAAACGATCTGGTCATGAAAATTTGATAAATGACTAAGAGTCGCATTAAATGGTCCCTGTAGCTCAAACCTCCTTCGGATATAAACTTTGTTGGTCAGCAGCCTTGTCAAGTCAGCGAATTTAATGAAGTCATTTTCACCACCAAGATCTTTCTGAGCAGTGAGAGATCTTAAAAGGAAAGTTGGTGCGTATCTCAAACAGTAAAGTTCTGCTAATGGCTGGGCGTGCTTAGAATTTGCTAACGTACAATGGCTCATGGAACGTTCTTCGTCGTGTTGCCAATTTTGCGATTCTGGTTCTTCCGTCTCGCTTCCTTTGATATTCGAAAGTATTACTCTTCCAACTATGATTGCCCAAGATACACTTTCGACTTTTCTTGTTGGAGGGGCTTTTTCTAAAACTTTTTTAATGACAGCGGAGCGAATTCGAATCTCGTATTCTTGCGTTTCCACTGTGTCATGGAGATCATGGAAATCATCGTCGTCCTCTTCTTTCTTCTCTTCCTCGTACATGTCTCCGTATAGGTATTTGTCTAATTCAGTCTGTACATCGGTATCGACTTTCGCAGAAGATTTGCTTAAGAGCTTTCTACTTTGGGGTTGCTTTGAGACACTCGTCAGTTTTATTGATTCCTGTACAGTTATGACTTGATATCTCCGAAAAATATGAAGGTTGCCTTCGACAAGAATGGTAACTATCAATTCCGCTCTTTTTTTGGCACTGAGCGACGCCGCATACATGGCATTAGCATCACCTGCAGCTAGTGAAATCGTTCCGCCATCAACCATCTTTATAACTTCTTCAAAAAGATCGCGTGCTGTAACCAGTGGAACATACCGGTTCACATCTAAATTGACTGGAGCATCCACAAATTCATCATCGGCTAGTTTGAACTCGCTTGATCTCTTAATAGGGTCGTCCGGTTGACCTAATTCACTGTGAAACGCTTCCACATACGCTTTAATGCACGCCATAAGTAATGAGCGAAACATTAGAACTCCCTGCTTTTCCGACTCAAACTCTTCAGAAAACAATTGCTCCTGCTCCTTGATGCTTGCTTCGTCTATTTGATCGTCGGCAAGTCCATTCTCGTCAGTCGATGTTTCAACTGATTTGGACCCTGAAGCTCCATCATTTACTCTATCTGATGATTTCCCGCAATAATCCTTATAGTATTTCCGTGCAAGAGACCACAGACGCTCTTCCCAATCGCCAACATCGTCATCCACACCAACAGTTGATGTATCACTACTGTCTTCCTTCTCCTTTGATTTACTATTCTCTGCCATTCCAGTATCTGCTAGTGTCTCGGCTAGGGTGTGATGAATGTCACGACCAAATTGATGCTTGGAGGGCATTTTGGTGGCATAGACAGTTGAGGTGTCGAATTCGAACAACCCTTCGTCCTCCAGTTGCTGAATCCACCACGGACGGTCTAAATCCTCACTGTCAATTTTATCATGCGTCAGCTCTTGTAAATCCGAGTCTCGAGATGCTTCGTCACTGTCATGGCTTGCTTCATTATCGGATACTTCGATCTCGATCTCCAGGCCATCCAAATCAAAAAGTGGGTATTCAGGCTTGGATAACGATTTGTCACTATTAGGCGATACATCACGAGAACGCCGGCCTTCTATATTTTTCCTGTGCTTTCGCTTCTGCGATGAAAAGGAACCACCTTCTGATAATAGAGATGTGGAATCAACCACCAATGGCAGGTCAACCTCATCGCCATCAATTCCACTTAAAATCGAACCCATACTAAGATCACTCTCATCATAGGCTACACTATTAAGCGGGAGCTGTTTCCTAGATGATTGATTCCGTGAGCTCTGAGAACGAAACGATGATTGTTGCGACGATCTTTGAGAAAGCTGCGACTGAAAACTCGACGACCTGCTCACCGGACGATGGCGAGACGAGTACGACGTATTCCCTCGCGATGAAGCGGACAAGGATGGAGTATCATCGTCGTTGTAATAAATGTCGAAAGTTTTTTGATGCGTGTCAGGGAGAGTGGAAAATGCAGATTTCGCCATGCTCCAAGTGTCAAATTCTTTTTCGCTGGGATCACTATCTTTGTCATAAAGGTCATTGTATGAGGAATTGTTGCTTCGTAGAGTACTCTGACGCCGAATTTGTCTGGTAGAACGGCCGGATGTGACGAGGTGCACCTCCTCTCCGACAAGATAGTCATCATCGTCTTCTTCTTCGTGGTAGCTACTCCTGCGATTATTTCTACTTCGCGATTGGTTAATGTCTCGCCTATTTAGTGAATTGGAGGAAGATGAAAGTTGTCGATTGTGTCGCAAAGACGGAACACGAGTATCAGCCCCGACACGAGAATCCTGATCCTGGTCCTCTTCGTCATAGTGGCTATTCCTACTGCGTGATTTGTGCATCCCTCGCGTATTCGTGGAGTTGGAAGAAAATGAAGTTTGTCGATTATGACGTATAGAATGAACGAATGCATCTTCCTCTAAATGATAATCGCGCGCCTCGGCTTTGATATTGTGGATGTTATTCCTACTGCGTGATTCGTGCATATCTCGCCTGTTCAATGAATTAGAAGAATGCGAGGAACGACGATTTTGTCTCATGGAACTTATTGAACCCTCTTCTCTGACGAGATACTCTTCTTCATCCTGTTCCATGTAAGAATTCCGGTCCTGCTGTCTCTTACTTCTCTGTCCTCTGTTAAGAGAATTGTAAGACCTTAATGAATTGGAAGAGGGCGAAGAATTTCTGGAATTGTCCCTCGGGGCAAACCTACGTGACGGTACGTATGATCCATCTTTATTTTCTTGAAATTGTCGATGTACAGGTCTCGTGAAGCCCTTTGTGCCGTAATTCGATTGTTGATCGGAACTGGAGGATTCGTATGATCCCCAGCTGTCGCGTCTTTTTCGTTGCTGCTTCCTGCCGCTCTCCACTCTGGCCCTCTCGTTATGATACTCCTGGCCTCCGTATCGATCCAGCCGTGAGTTTGACTCGAGTGGCCTTCCACTCTCCTGCTGTGGTGGCCTCGCATGTGTTTCGGGAATGCGACGGCTCCGGTGGGAATGAGATGTTCCACCAGTTTTTTCCTCTCCGTATCGACGCACGGGGCGGTACTGTGAAGAGTACGCATCGTCTGTCGTAGTGGCCCGTCGAGGAGAACTGAGATCGTTCTTTCTCCGGGAATTTTTTTCGCCGCTTCGCGCTGGTGCATGATGAGAAGAGACAGCGTGTGATTGGGGATGCCTCGTCCTGGGATCAATGAATATTTCTTCCGGGTCCCTATTTGATCGTTCGAGTGGCGCCGGTTCCCTCTGCCTCTTCTCTATTGGTGGATCCATAATATGTTGATAATTAGTTATTGTTGTTGAGATCCACCCTTTGGTTGGTAGGTCCACCACTGGTCCACCAGCACTCGTGAGTTATGTGTGCCTGTGTTTGCTTCCAGAAGTCTCGCTGCGAAAGGTACAATACAAAAACCCTTTAGTCGTAGATTGTCTTCGAATTGCGTAGCGCTATGACCTACGGTAGCCTACGGTATAGTCGTAGTAGTCATGGAGGGTCACCGTACAAGTAAATACATACACTTTTACAGTGAAGGGAAAAAATATAGGGTACAAAACGATGAACCGTACTTCGTACGAGGGCATTGGGACTACGACCACAGCACCTTGAACAAAAGAACAATCGGATGTGCCTACCTACGTAACTACGTCAAATACTTGGCGATTTTTATCTTGTAGAAGATGAGATATATCCTGCCAGCATCCTTTAGTACCCCATGCCAGTTCCACCTGAACTGCCATTCAGCCATATCCTGCTTCCAACCCTGTCCTCCTTAAAATCCTTGCTTGCCAACAACAAACCATTGAACACATGAACTCCAACCCAACTTCTCCGCAGCACACAATCCACAACCAAAAAACAAAGTCCTTTCTCAAAATGAGCTGCACAACAGATGGATTAGAACACATCCTTGAGACTTGTCCCATACTTTGCCGCTGTCACTGACTCAACTCATGAAGACCCTAGCCACACTGGACAGCCCCCCTATTGAAGGTTTGTACTATGATTCAGCATGCACATACTTTATCAATAGGAATCCCACTCATTTTTATGTAATTTTGTAGCATAATAATTAGGTAAATAAGTCAGAATATCTACCAAGTATGGACAATACCAATTGTTGACAGAGTTCTTACAATTACATTACAACATGATCATGATCAAGTTTACTGAATGTTCCTTCAAACCAACTATATTTGTTATTGACAATACTATTGACAAATTGCTGACAATCTTAATTATAAGGCATTTTGTACAAGTCTGTTGATATAAAAGTAGAAGAAGAGATGGCATTATCTCTATTTCAACAAATTTAATCTTTAATTATTTTTTACTGGAGTGTGAGCCAGGTCTTACAACTCTATTAACAATTCTTTAGTATGCCTCAAATGCTAGTATTATAATATTGAAAACATTCTAAGCAAGATGCAATCGAAGTCCATGGATTGTAGAGATAATATGAAAAAGAAAAAGGGCAAATTAACTGTGAATTGTTTCATTTTATTCTTCACAAACGTCCAACACAAGAATGGGTTTTACTCAAGTAAGAACAACCTTTATAAGTCACTCAATACAACTTGATGATTGGTCATTCCTCTCTTTTCCCCTTTCTCTCCCTCTCTCTCCTACGATGAGCATGAAAAGTACAAAGAGCAATAAACAGCAGATAGATGACACAACATTCAGCAAGAAGTCACAGGATGGAGCCAACTCTACAAAATTTGAGAGATGCTGCAATTCCACAAGTCCAATCTGCGATCATAAGAAGGTAGTGTTTCGATCACTCTAGAAATCATCAACATTTTACCAAAAACAAAAACATCAAGCTACTCACAACACTAAACAAAATTAAACGAACAAAAAACATCTAACCAGCAGAGAACATAGAGCAGGGATTGTGGAGGAAATGTGAGGGAAAATCTGGAGGAGAAGAACTATAACATATTTACTTAAAATAGATGTGTTTGTAACAGAAGAAAGGTAGAGAGACCCTTTCTTCCCAGCCTCATTTGACCAGCAATCAATAAAATACAATCAAACAGGGAAAAGTTGCATGTGGAAACACACTTCTCAAAATCACCATGTGCTTCTGTATTTTTGTGAACCATGAGGGCTCAATGAGATCCCCGTAATGAGGGGATTGCTGCCATGGTACCGCAAGGTGCAAAAAATACACACAAGAAAGGATTTGGAAGCAGAGGGAGAGAAAATGTGGAGGGGGGCAGGGTGGAGAGAAAAGGTGTGATGGGAGGTAGGAGAGGAAGAGAGGTTCAGAGGCTCTGTGTATATGGAGCCCCATTTTTCTTCACCCGTGGTCTTGGTGACATACACCTGGACAGGCTCAATGTGTTTGGGAAGATATAGATTTCCAGAATGACACAACATGGAGGGAAAAGTGATTGGAGGAGGTGGGGCAACAGGTGAAAGGGAGAGATTGAGGGACACTGTTTATATGGAGTCTCTTTTTTTATCCCCTAGTCTCTGTCACATGCACAGTGCCTGGCTTGGGCTAGCAAATGCCAAGGAAGGAATGGAGCACCAGCATTGTGGAAAAAGGGCCCGCAGGAGGTGGGGCAGTTGGGAGGGATGATGTGGTTCCAATGCTCACAGTGTTAAGTCAAAAGCAAACTAGTTGATAACAGCTGATGGTAGCAGAGATGCCAAAGATGGGCCCTGGTGATGATGTTGACTGTGACAATGAACAGCAAGAGCAGGGTTTTTATTATGTTGTGCCACATGGAAGGTGGGGGCCTTTCCACAAGTTCAAGACACCAAACATCTCTTTATTCAGAAATGAAATTTATGGAAAGTGAAACTGATATATGCCATGATAGAGGTTTCCAAGTAGAGAGCAAAATTAGGACATTAAAATTAAAACTCCTACAAAGGAATTTGGTATGGAAAATATTGATTAAATAGATTTTATTTTGTTTGTATTTGTAAATAAATTGTATGAAAGTATCAGTTATTGTCAATTCTACTCACCTTGTGTACATAATTTGTGCATAATGTGGTGCAAGTTGACCCGTTTTCAGTGATTTTGAACTTTGTAAAGAAAAATGTAAGTTGTCTGCCCCAATATGGACTTTATAATGGATTCCCCAGGTACAGTGCTAACTCAGCTCAATAATAGTGTTTAGGCCAAGGACAAGGACCAACATTGTGCTCACCTTCAAAGTCAGGAGAGACTGTTCCATCTGCCAATCATGGCGCCAAAATCACTAGAACATCTCAACCTTCTACACCTCTAATCATAATTGCAATTCCTGATTCCAAAACTGTTGCATACCCTCTCCCATCAAGAGCAAGGGGTATTTTCTGTAGCCTAATCAATGCAGAGAAACAATGTTTCTGCTATTTCATTGCTAACCTCTTCCACATAACACAGAGTTGCCCTGTAGTCATATCAAATGGTAATTTATGTCAAGAAACCCTGCAAAAGCTGCCACGTTCACAGTGCAATGTTCCTAATACTGTGAAACCTGTGAGTGTCCATGTACCAATGACTCTCCTGACCATGGTATAAGTCTTCTTGTTGCAGTCAAGCTGGTCACAGTTGGTCTACGTGCCAGCTACCACCTAAGTTGGTGGATGTCAAATTCAAATGCTATGATTCTTCACTCTCCACCATTACAACACCATCACATCACCCACTTTCCCCTCACCTGCTGCCAAATCTCCTAACCAATTCTTCATCTTCCTTCACATGAATAGGTGGATAACAATGACATTCCATCAAATTACTCTGATGACACTGGATTTGGTATTGTGCGGAAGCTGGTGGCACTAATGATTCTGAAAACCCATGTAGTGGTTATCTAAGTAAATTTCTAATGTTTTGTCTTTGTATGTGTGTCCCTTAATTTAGACGCCTATCCAGTTACTTCTACTTCTTTACAAGTTTGTTCTATCTCATACACCTGTTGTCATTTACAAACCTCTCCTTTCTGGATGTAAAACCTGCACGAGCACTGGAGTCATTCACCACATGTTCTCTCAATTAGTGTGGCCATCTCTTGCTTTTGCACTCCCCATTGCTATATCATCAATATAGCAGTTGACCAGAATAGAAAAAATAAAATACAGCTGATTACAATGGCAATGTCCTTTACAATGCCCCATTCAGTACTCGATAATTCCAAATAGAAGATCACTATATACTAGAAGGTACATATACATATACATATGCTGTATGCCTAATAGTCACAATAAAAAATTGATTTTTTCGAAAGCATCATCAACCTCACTACTGATCTTCCAAAACAGCTTGGTCAAACTCTCCCTCATGACCAATACATGAAAAGGTTTCCATTCCAATAAGGCATTTTCCTCTTCTTGAAATGTTAACAACAAACCTGTTCACCTCCTTCTTCTCAATGACCATCACCTTCTACAGCCAACACCAGACAAAATATTTTAACTCCGTACACAAATCCAACCCGCATCCCTAATTTCCAATGAAGAGAAAATTGCATTCCCTATCCAATCTTCTTCTCCCTTCCATTGGGACTTTTGTCAGCATCATCACCGCTTGATATGCAAATACAACCAAAGGCGCCCATGGATTGCATCACTGCCTCTGTCTCAATCTATGATATAACTAGCTCTGCCTCAAAACATCTGCAATCACTATAATATGAACAACAAGCATCTACAGAAAGAGGGCTTGAACATTCTTATAAGTACCAGTTACTTGTGTTTGGTGTAGAAAGTACATGGATTAAGAGCAACTTACATTGTCATTATGGAAAATGTAGCTAAAACATGTAACAACTGTGTCAAATGAAATGGGCAGAAAAAGTCCTATCTGGTCAAAAAGATGCGAACACAGAGGTTTCCAGCACAAAAAATTATCAGTGATGTAGATTTGTGATAGGACAGTGCACTTCAAATGAGGTAAGCCATATAAACGCCCTACAAGAGCGTGAGAACATTGACGATGGTGATGTAACGTCATGCAATAGAGTAGATACTTGTCGGACACATTCTATGCAGGTGTCAAAGAGACAGCGGGAGTTTCTGCTATCTATCTGATCTTTGCCATCTCACTTTGTGCCTGAAACACCCAATGCATTGTGAATTTCAATGATTTCCGTGAGCAGAGGGAGGCACTGAAGTCAAATGTGAAATTCTATAAGCAATCATGTTGATGCACAACACTCAAACTCTTATCAATATTCATATTCTCATACGATGAAATAGAATCCATTGAAATTATTGTGTGAGCCACAGAATGTAATACGGCTTCCATTGAATTCATTGCTAAGATGTTGAAAATGCAGAATTTGAAGCAAAGCACATCAGAAAGTGCAACTCGGCCACCTGAATTGGATCCTTTTGAGAATGAATTAACATGGCGCATTGTATCTAGTAGTTGCTATGAATGTTACGCTTCACCTCGTCGCTCACCTATAACAATGCTATTTCTTCGTGTTGGTTGCTGTTGGTTTGTCAAGCCATCAAACCATTCCGAAATCTTTATATGATAGCTTTCTATGTTTGTTGCTATACATAGGTCAATGTCTAAAGGTTTGCATGCTAAATATTGAGAAGTATTAAACATTATGTCTGATAGAACTAGCAGGATTCTGTTGGCCTGGAGCCAGGATCAGCTGCGTTGATTAAAGGCCCAACTTGGCATCGAAAAATTTCGCAAACTAGATGACGAATCTCATCACTCTGTGTGCGAACTAGTGAACAGAGAAGCGGAAAAAGAGTCCCTTTGTGTCGATCAAATCTATCGCCATCCAGACTTAAAATGGTTTCAAGGATATTGATTACAACTCCAACAAATGATGTGCAGAAAAAGGCTACTTGACACCCACTCTCATTAGCATTTCTCCATATATTTGGGTCTATGGACGGACCTTCCTTTTCTTCAGACGCCAGAAAGGTAGTGAGCACATCTTTTATTCGTTCCATTAGCAGAGATTCAGCAAATGAAACACTGCCTGTGTCATGGGGTAATTGGCGGTAGAGGCATGATAACAAGAGGATCTCAGCTTTGGCTGCACTCGCTTCTTGGGTAAGGAAGAATATAGGGCATGTTCCCCGATGCAAAGCCCCACTATTTGAGCGCAATAGAGCTGCGTCAACTTGGTCTACACTGACACCCCACTGCTCAAAGCATGCTTCTTGAAATGCATGGGCTAAATCATTGTTTTCGCGGGCATTGCAGGCTAAAATCCGGGATTCCTCAAGCGCATCTAATACTCGTGATGGTTGGGGCTCTGGTGCGATTACTGATAATTCGTCGGCAACTGTTGAAATGTGCTGTTGGAGGCAGTGCGAGGCAATGCATTGAATTTTAAGTCTTGGGAGAAGACCAAGGTAAGTGTTGTCAATAATTTTGGTATTGCGCGAGTTGTTTGCCCCGCTCTTGAGTCCGATTGCCTCAAGCTTTGCATGCACAACATTTTTGATCAATCTACGTTGTAAAGTCACGTTTGTTGTCAGAGCATCGCTCACATGAGATGTAACTACCGAAAGCCAATCTCGCGACTCTTCCTTCGACAATCTCGAAATGGCACTTGCAACACGTTGGAGGCATCTTCCCCATTCCTTGCATCCTATCCGCACGAGAGCTTCGCACGGTTGCCACTCCTCCATGTCAACAAATATTTCATTACCATGGTCGTCAGTAACTTTCTCAACCTCAACGTTGTCTTGAGAAGCACCGATTGACCATCGGAGTAACTGACCCATAACTAAAGGCCACAGTTTTTCTCTTCCTTGTTCGCCCAGATCAAGAAAATGTTCACTGATTAAATCGGACATCATGCCCAATGCTACTGGGGCCGTTGTTGCAATCCAACTGTCAGGGAACGGCTGCAGATCGACCACCCTTTTTTCGGCGTCTTTCTTTTTCAGACTGTAAGCTTTGCTTAGATCCCCGTCACCTCCGTGTCGCAAATCCGCGAAGCTGGCCTCGACAAGAAGCTCTGCGTTTCCAAGATTTCTACTTGGAGAACTTTCCTCTGATTGCGCCATAGCCGCAAACTTTTTAAGGCCTTCGTCGTCACATGAGGGCGGGAGAGGCAATGGCTCGCCCAAGAAATCAAGACTGGATACAGATGGAGAATCTGACAATATTTTTAGGACAGGCGAAGAATCGTTCTCGGCGCCTATTTGTATCGCTGGAAGTATCACAAAATTAAGAATAGCAGACCACTGACTAACTGAAAACAATTTCCCGTGTCTGAGTAGAATTGCTCGAAGAGCCATAAGACTTCCTCTTTGAACCAAGCAACCGACACCACCACTGATGCTTGATGCTGATGAACACACACCAGCGGCTAAACCATCAAGTAACGGTCTCCAGATCGCCATTTCCAAAGACTCTTGTTCTGATAACCCTTCGTAGGTGAAACCACTTGACATCGGTTCGTTACACTGGTAACCAGACACTGGAGGCAGAACTCGTTGGTCCGCTATTAAATCAGCGTAGCATGCTGTGTGGCAGAGCGCTCTCATAGATAGACCGATGGGAAGCGGATTCTCGCTTTCTTCCGTTTGGACAAACGACAATGATGCGCGACACAAGCCCACAAAGTCTTCTGCGTTTGTGTTTCGTTGACGTCGTTCTAAAGATGATAATTCCTCTGATCCAATGTCGTCATTTGATTCTAAATCTGTAAGCCGGCACAGCTCATTGAGGTGTTCATCTAAAAGTCTCTGGAGAATTGCTAGACCTAGTGTATTGATCTTTGTACTTGGATCGCTTGACGATCTCATTAAAATGGAGAAGAAAATTTTCCAGCCACTTCGAAGATTGTGCGCCAAAGAACGAATGATGTTGTCAACGCAACGTAACACTAGCTCCCGTGTATCTTCTCGCGATTCGGGGTTTTCCATTATCACGAGAAAGGGTTTAAGAAATAGGCGTTGGAAGTTAAAATCTGACAGCTCTGGCTTTTCGAGGAATTTGAAACTAAGCTGTCTGAGGGCATCTATGGCAAACATGCTAACCATCGAATTTTCGTGACAGCCAACTAGAGGTAACATGGAACAGAGAGAGCATAATAATTCATATTAAGATAACAGCGGCAAACAGTGATAAGGATCGGTAAATGATGGGAAACAATATGCGAATACTTACCTTTTGCGAAATGACTGCCCATATTCTCCCATATCTGAGACCATGTCAACCTCGGTCTTATGTTCATATTGTAATCGGCAACCTCAACAAGTCTTGAAACGGGACATGAAACAGAGGGATGTGTGAGTGGATGTAACTAAAAAGAATTCCTCGCGCCTTGTATGAAGCGTACCTTTGGAGAGAGAATATCCTCGGGCCTTCACTCCCATGTCCAGAACTAGTCACCTTCCCTGACATTGTTTTAGCCGTGACAGACGGCGACGAACTCACCCCACTGATACCTTTCTTTGTATCGCCCAATATTTCAGCATCAGAGACAGCAATAAGTTGATCAATGAAACTGACGATTCCACGAGCTGATAGCGTTACAGTCGATGAAAATACTTTGTCAATAAGGATCTCATTCACGGCCGCGAGAACAGCTTTGCCGTTATTTTCTTCCATTTCTCGCGCGGCATCCGAGATTTTAGTCAATTGCGGAGATCCGGGCTGCAGGAATGGGTCTTCTGTGTCAAGGCCAGATGCAAAGAGATGAAGACGACCAAGTTGCGAGATGCATTGCAAAATAGGCGACCAACTTTCACCAAGGTATTCACCATCGATGATGGCAATGCTAAGGAGAGTTCGGATGCATTCAATGTTTTTGCTCTTCATCTCCTTGATGGAACCAAGCGTTGTGAACTTGGCGAGTGAATTGACAAACGTGTTTCTCGCCAGCGACATGCCACTATGAGAAGAAATTCTGATGGAGTAGACAAAACCGCTTAGGCATAGAGCGATGCTAGTTTCGTTGGAGGAGGACTCAAGCACCTGCGAGAGGGTTCCGATTAAAGGTCCCCAAGTAACATCAAACATTGGCTTGACGACATCTCCGGGAGACACTGCGTCAATGGAGTTCTCATGAGACCGCCTCTTGGAATTATGCTTTGAGGGACGCTTCTTAAACAATTGTTCGGATGCTGCCATCATTTCTTCCCTCTCTTTGCGAAACTTTTCCCTCTTTTTGTCCTCAGAAGTTGACCCAAATGGGCCCTCAAACACAAATAAGGAATCAAATGTTGTGGTTTCTTTGGTGGCAGCTTTTTGGCGGGCTTCGTCGTCTTCTTTCAGAGAGAAGGGTCGTTCTTTTATGCGATTGAAAATACCACTTAAAAACTCTTCGGGCAAGTCGCCACCATCAACCGAAATGCCCCTGTTATTGCGAATGAACGATTCTAACGTCATTCGCCTTTCGGGTTTGATGCTGGGGTTGTGGAGATCTGTGTTGAGCATAATTACTGAAAAGGCCAGGATGAACGCAGTATCTGCTGATGGGAAAACATCGGCGTTTTGTCGAGTGAATCTCTCTGCAAATTTCTCCATGATCCTATCAATCTGGGGCATGAATGAGAAGGCAAATGGAGAACTGGATTGTAAACAAACAAGCACTTTCGCATTCCTCGGAACACAGTATAATATAGTACCTCACCTTTTGCGCTTCGCCTGGCAAACGGAATCCCGAGAGAAATAGTCGGATGGCGTCATCAAACATAAGCCCTTCGAAATTCATCAAGTCTACATAATGATAAAGGACACGAAGGAAAAATCCCTTCCCTCCCTTCTCGGCGGGAGCATCCTTATCTTTTACGAATGCTGCGTCGGGCTCCTTACCCAAAACTTCCCCCGTCTGAGTTTTGTCGAGTTTATCTTTATTCTCGTAGAGAAAGCGCGCCATATCTCGAGCATCGAGTTTGACAAAGCCGCTGTCAATGAAGAATAAAAGGCCTGATTTGAGTGATAGAGTAAATTTGACCATTCCAATCTCAAAATTTTGTTCTGCCGTTCGCTTCTTGTCAAAAGCATCGACTATTTTTTCAGCAAAGCCTGAAGACGATCCCATACGGTTCAATTCGTGAACATCGTCTGATTTCTTGGGATTAGGTTGGTCGGCCGGGCCACGTTTACTTCTACCGACTGATCCTTTCTCGTGAATACCATCATCTGTTGTTGCAATATCGAGCTTCAAATTCTGTCTCAGCAAGGAGAGGGAGGAAGACCCATCATTTTCGTCAAACACGTCATCGCCACCCGGGAGGTCCAGCGCCTTAAGAAAGGACCGCAGTATAACCACGAGAACTTCCAGCCCGGTACGACTCAAATCCATTTCCTGGTCCATATCTCGCTTTGTCGCCGTCGCGGAAGTGGATGACGCACAAGCCTTGGCACTAATTCGGGTCACGTGGTGAACGATATCTTTGTAGAGATTCACGGCATCAAAATCACAGTCATAGTTAAGGAATAATTGTGTCAACATTTGCGGATCTGCGCAAAGCGCCCTGAGCGCTTCCAGCACGAGCACCTTTTGTTCGAATGGTGAATTGGGTGATTCCAGTACACGAAGGAATATGTTGGCCACGAATACTTCAATCTCCGCCTTTAGATGTGTTTTGAACTTTTTAACCTGGTCGGAACGATGAGAAACATAGGAGTTGTGTGTGACCGCGGGAAGAGCAGTTACGATACCAAAATCATAATTAGGATCAATGGACACGGACAAACAATGACACGTCACCATATTAACAATCACACAACTTCCCCACTACTCACCAACAACAGAAATATCTTCAAGGACAAATGAGCCACATTCGTCTGATTCGACATACAATTCTTCAACAAGCTCACACACAAATAACTCTGAACGGCATAAATAAACTTTTCTCCATTTCGAAAGGCCTCTCCGCAATGTTCAAAGACGGCGAGTATTAGTTCCAAGCTCAGAATTTTCGAGTTTAGGGCCAGGGGATCGATGGGCGGGGCGGCGGAGAAGAAGTTAGTCGGGGCGGATGCGGCGGTGGTCATTCCGACGACGTTTTCGTCTCCGGGGAGTGTTTTGGAGCTGAGTTTGCAGAGTGCGCGGAAGAGGAGGTAGCTGTCGGTATGGTACTGTGAGGCGAACATACCGATGCTGGAAGCAACGGTGGCGTCGTTGTGTGTTGTCCCAGTGGCAGTGGGCGATGTTGGCATACGGTCCGCCTTCGTCGAGACAGAACCATTGGTAGTCATGGTAGTGGCCGTTCCCTCTGTGCCATCATCTTCTCCACTCGGTACCGCGGCAATGGCAACGTCCTCCGAACCCTCTCCAATCTCATCGTCATCTTTGTCATCACTCTCCCGGGCCATGACATCATACGCCTCCATCCGATTAAAAACACACTTCAACATATCCACGAGCGTCCTCCTGGCCACCTCTTTCCCCGGCCCCGTCTTTGCAACCAAGTAGACGTGGAAGGTACTCCGAACCGCTTGGAGCATGGCCGCCTCGTGAACCCCACACTTGGGACACGTCATGATAGAGAGCAATGCCTTGGCCATGCATCCTTGGACTAATTCGGAGGGGGATTCAGAGGCACGTGTGATGGATTCCACGACGTACCCTAGGAAGGAAAGTCCTCCGTCTCTACCGTCATGGCCCGGGGCTGGGGTGGTGGTAGTAGTTGTTGTGGTGGTGGTGGTTGCGGTGGAGGGGCCATTCCGACCGTTTGCCGTGGCTGTCTCACGTGTCAAATCGGATATTTTACGTTGTTGTTCCAATTTCATTCTACCCCCCGCCACACCGCTGACGTATCGTCCGTTGGTTAGGAGAGTGATGCATTCCAATGCCATTTCGGACATTTTGACGGTTTTACTTTCGGAGGAAATGATTGTGCACAGACCGTGGAGTGTGGTGATGACGGCGGGATGCATTGGTTCCATGGCTGCGGCGTCAACGTTGGAGAGTCTACGATTGTCGGATGGTTTGTTGGGCGGTATTTTGTTGGATTTTGAGGGTGCATTTGCTTCGGGCGGTGTTTCTTTTGGTTTGTTCTTCTGAATAATGGATTCAAACTTTTCAATGGCAGCTGCCTTTTGTTCTTCAAAATCTTTGGCACTGTCTATTGCGGATGCGCTTTCGATTTCTTTCTTATCTTCCGCATCGTCCTGTTCCACCTGGGTTTCTGGCGAACCATCATCACCAGCCGGCGTGACAGCTTCGCTTGCATCCGCTCGATCACTCTGCTCCTCATCAAGGACATCTCCCTGCACAGAAGCTACACATTCCTCGCCCTCTCGCTCCCCCTTCTCCTCGACACTCCCCGCCATCAAAACCTCACGATGCAAAATCTCCGCCTCCTCCTCATCATGCACATGAACTTCTTGCAACTCTGTCCCCAACGCATCCACCGCCGCATCCGACACGACCACCCGTTCATCAACACCACCCTCCTGAGAACTGCCACCCCCCACGACGCTGCTCGCCCCACTACTGACCTCCCCGTCCCCCCGCCGCGACAACGATGCCACTTCCTCCGCCTCCTCCACGGCAGTTGGGGGACAATTTCCCGGTCCATCGCCATCGTCACTCTCACTACTCCCATCCATCCAACTGGGCAACGCCAACACCTCCTCCACCTTGCTCGACGGAGGCCATTCCACATCCTTGAATTCGTCGAGTGCCTCGATGGCTTCGTCGAGACACGAGGCAATATCGCGGTGTTTTCGTGCGGATTTGGAGATGAGTTTGGCGAGTGCCACGGTTTTGGAGTGTACGAGTGTGATGAGGGAGGAGTGTTGGGATCGTTGGGGGGTTTTTTGGGAGGGGGGTGGTGGTGCCGTGTTGGGGGGCGGGGCGGGGGTTTGGTTTCGGTGTGGAGGTTGCCGAGGCTGAACATGGGAGAGATGGTATGGATTCGTGTGGATATCGTTCGAGCGGACGAGGATGGAAGGATCCCGAATGGGTGAGCGATGAATGCACTGCTTTTGTTGGAAAGATTGGAATTACAAGGCTGACGACATGTTCGAGTGCATTTGGCCCGGTCGGTCGTTCTCGTGGTGAATCGTTTCCGTCTGCTTTCAGTAGGTTTCAGTGATGGTAGATTGTTGAGCGGCGAATTCAATTAATTATGGTACAATATTGTACAATATTGTACCCCGCCCCACGGCAGTCGTAGACGGAGGACGGAATTAGAATTAGCGTTGAGGAAAGAGATATTTGCATGAGGCAAATACTTAAGTACTCGTCGAATCGAATGAAAATGTCTCGAATATTTTATTAGCAAACGAATGGTTGCAAAAATTCGAAGATGTGTATTTTAATTACTACTAAGCCATATCTTGTGTTTCCATTGTTGGCGAAGCAGCGACGCCAACGAATAACATAGCCCCAAATAAAAATACAGTATTGTACAATACACACGAAAGACGTCCTTGATCTCGAGGAACCGCAATTAGAATCCACAAGGAATCCACATCCAACACACTTGCATGGTGACAGACATCACCTGCCCAGCCCATAGAACATAGAGTAGATACAAACCCAACAATCGATGCATCACTCATACATCCCTTGTAGAAGTCGGAACCCAAAACAATGACAACCATTCCAATCATCGATATATCCCCCCTCCTCGCCCTCCACAGCAACAACAATACCGTAAACAACAACAAGAACAACGACCCAAACAACGTCCCCATCAAACAAACGATCCAACAACTCGCCACGGCCTGTCAAACTCACGGTTTCTTCGCCATCATCCATCACGGAGTCAACACCGACATCCTCTCACGAGCATGGGACGAATCCCAACGATTCTTCGACCTACATCCCTCCATCAAGACGAACGTTGGCATGACGGAGGAATATCCCTACGGATATGAGAATTATGAGTCGCTTGGTGTGGAACGGAGTATCCTCGTTCACGACACTAATACCAGAGAGAGGGATGGTGGTGACGGCAAGGATTTCGCGAGAGACAAGGTGGAGAAACGAATGTCACTTGGGCCAGATTCCAAAGAAACATTTTCGATAGGACCGATGAATTCTATACAATCGGGAATGCCATCGCGTCGTTTTCCACAGGGTGCACCGCCCTCCTTCGACGAGGCATTGACTGACTACTACGCCGCCATGGAACAGCTCGCACGTACCTTGTTTCGGGGGTTGGCCCTCGCACTCGATTTAAACGACGATTATTTTTTACGAGAGGGTATATTTGATGAGGGACATCAATGTGCCTTGCGGATATTGAACTATCCCGAACTTGTCGAACATGAAGATGTGAATCGTGATGAGGTTCGGATTCGTGCGGGGGCTCATACCGATTACGGTGCCATGACCATTTTGAAGAGTGGTGGGCCTGGATTGCAACTGTGTTTGACTCCGGAGGAGGATGATGGTGCTACGTGGATAGATGTGCCGCATATGTCGGAGGCGTTTGTTATTAATTTGGGGGATTTGATGCAACGATGGACGAATGATCGATGGAGGAGTACGTTGCATAGAGTTGTGGCTGTTTTTGACAAGGATTGGGATGAAAGGAATCAAGACGAAGAAGGTGAAGCATCACATGTATATCGAAGTCAGAGGAGGCAGTCGATTGCATTCTTTGTAAATATGAACGGGGATGCAACTGTTGTTCCGTTTGAGACTTGTGTCGATAAAGACCATCCTCGGCGGTACGGTCCGATTAAGGCAAGTGAACATTTGATGCAGAGGCATTTGCGCTCAATGGGCAAATCATAATGTAGATTGGATGTTAGTGCCGCACGCGCATGAGATACAGTCTGTTGGCTTAGGACTCACACAACATTGATTATGGATCGACGCTATCGGATTTTTTCTGTTCTATGACGAGTTTGCTCAGGTGATTTGATAGGAGATCTTCATTGATTGATAAAGAAGCGGTCAAGTTTTGTATCAACTTGGAGAACACAAATATTCTGAATCCATGAATATATAAAAGACAAACTTGCGCAAGAACAAACCTTTTCTTTGATTCGATCCGAGTATCACAGAGTTTTTTGGTTTTGGCGGATACTCGCAAACATTGATCGTGTGCACACTGGTGTCAGTTATGGCTTTGCAGATGCCCTGTGTCGTCTTTGCGTGAACCATCACACCAACAACTCACTCGAGTGATGCTCAAAACCTGTGACTTGGGAATTTGTAGCGTAGAGAATTTTGACGTGACTTCAAAATAATAATGCCTCTAACAATTCTATATCTACTATGATATCGTCAACAACAACATCTCAACTATAACCCTATCAGACCCTAACCTCCTCCAAAACGAAAAATAGAAACTACCTAAGACACACAACCTAATCTCCCTACTTGATAAATCCTAAGTGCTCTTGCTACGGATCTTCTTCCTGTCCTGCAGGACACGAAACACACAAACTAAGACCAGCACTGCAAATGATATTAGCCAAACAAGCCACCATGCTGGTACAACAAGAGCAACCGTTGAAACAAATAATAATACTATTTGCATCGGTGTTCCAAAAATCAAAAAGTCTCCTGTGCTATATCCCCCGTGACCCATAACCACTGTGTAGGAGTGAGACCATTGTGCGGTGCAAGAAGTGAATGTTAGCATGGCAAAGGCACTGATTGATAAAAAAGCTATATTGCAAACTCACTCAAATTCGTCTGATAACCAAACGGAGTCATGAAAGCAGCTGATGCCGCCAACATGATGCTAAAAGCCATTAACAAGGGATCAATACCACCTCTGGCTGCTGCATCCATTGCAATGGGAAATATCAACGCTGCTGCCGCATTGTTAGCAACAACCTGTGACATCAAGACAGTTGCCAAATAAACGGCACCGAGCAAACCTGCACTGCCAATACCCATAGCTGTGCCAACCTTAACAAGGAAAGATGCAATAGCTGCGGCTACCCCAGAATTGATAAGTGCCTGGCCAACACCAAATGCGGGTGCGATGGTCAAGTAGATTTGCCACTGAATTGCAGATCGTGCTTCGGCCTCACTAAGAACGCCGCAGGCGACCATGAGGATAGCAGCAGTCATGGCGGTCCCGAACAAAGACGATAGTTTAAGCATATAACAAACGTATGCTCCAACTGTAAGGATCACTGCAGGGATCAACATTCGAAATCTTGGTGGTGAGGAGTTTTCCACTTCAGCAACCAGAGTGAAACCTGTGTCATATCTGTTCTTGTTAGCTACTAGAAATGACTTTCCAGCTTCCAGAAGCAGGACGTCTCCTGCTTGCAGCTTGATGTTACCAGGCAACTCGTGAACTCGACGACCCTCTCGATGTACTGCAATCACAGCTGCTCCATAAGTGGATCGGAATTTGAGCTCTTTCACCGTCTTTCCTACCAACTGAAGCGCAGAACGAAAAACAAATGGCATTGTAAGACATGCTGCCATTTCGTCACGAAATAGAATCAGAACGCACAAATGAACTCACCGGACCATTTCGCGATACAACGGCTTCGACAAGACGACGGTCCTGAGCTTTCTCACCCATTTTCATGACCTCATCACTCTCGAGCAAACTGAGTCCAGGAATTTTTCGTAAGTTACCCACGGAAGTTGCTGAACCCGAAAACCAAAGCAAATCGCCTTCGCTTAGCTCATCGGTCAAAGGGATAGTGGTGTAGGACTCCATTGGTGGCAAGGAATCAGGAACAGTATGAGGACGATCAATGCTAACAAGGAATAGACCTGGTAGTTTGTCGATGCCTGACTGAGCCACTGTCTTGCCCGACAAACGACTGGACTTCTCAACTTTCATGGCTGTGAGGAATTCTCTCTGTGCTTCACTACCATCGCTGCGAGGCTTTAGCACCTCTAAATCATTCAAGATAGATGCATTCCTCTCCTTTGCTATTTCAATATCAGCATCAATAGCATTTGAATCATCAGGCGGTGCACTGTACGATGAGCGTTTTGTTGATGAATCAGTGTAAAAATCTTCAGGCGGAGGTTCACGAAGTGGAGAGTCGTCATTTACTTGCAAGACCAACAGATCTCCAGCATCCAACATAACCTTTGACAAAGACTGACTGTAAACTGCTCCATCTGCCTTTTGAATTGCCACAATAGCAGCTTTGTACTTCTCACGAAAATCAGGAATATCACCAATGGTCTTGCCTACCAAACCTCCATCGCGGACTCGAGCCCGTAAAACCTGCAGCCCACGTTGCCTCAGCGCTTCTGCGCCTGACGTGGAGACGAGCGATTGGATTACCGACCAAATCTCAGCCAAAGATTCGTCCATGCCAGAGGATGCTTCACAACGCCAGATGGACAATGAGCGAGAGTGACGAACCGCAGCTTCAGTATGATGAAGTTCCAAATGAAGGCGTGACAGACATTTTGAAATATCCAGGAGCAATCCCGGTCTATCCAAAGTATCAATCGCCACTACAACCAAATCATGATCTTCCTGGTTTGACACCACGACTCTTGCATTTTCGCCTGATGATGGAAAATCACACAAGGGTGCATACGCTTGCCAGTCTCCACGAATGGCATCTTGCATGTTGAAAATGATACGCATGCGGTCTTGAACCGTTGAACCTAACAGGGAATCCAGTGTGAAGCCGAGACTTGAAAGTTTCTTCTGTGCGATTTGTTGTGCGGATGTAGGTGAGCTAAGATGAGGGACTGGAGAGGATCTGCGGGCAGGGCTGTTAAGAGGAGTGTTAATGTCGGTGTCTTCTTGGTCGTGAGAAGCTGAAAATGTCTTAACGAGTGAAGGTTGCCTGTTGTCGACAAATACATCAGATGATTGATCCATTGATGACTCAATTTCATTAGTTATCACTTTGAAATGAAACAAGAGACCAGATCGAACATTTGAAAAGGGTGTGACATTAGTTTGTGAAGAATCATACCAAAATGAATGAAATCCAATGCATCAATCGCTCACCCTCGAGACCATGCTCTTCACAGAACTCTCCAAAACTATCGATAAGACCCGTGAAGTATAAAATATCATCAACTTCGAGAACAAAGTCCGGCGACACCGCCGTGTGGACATTTCCCGTGGCTTTCCTCATCACACTCACAAGATATATGCCACCAGTATCTCGAAGCCCCGAACGCTTGATCGACCGTCCCGCGGCAGGAGACCATTGGGTCAATCTTGCCCCCAAGAGTATGTCATCTTCGCTGCTCGATGCGATCACTCCTTGATCCTTGCGCATCAACAATAGCGGAGACATCAAGATGACGTACGCCATTCCAATGAAACCAACGGGCACTCCATAGGGCGTAAGGGCAAACAAGGACAAGTTCGTGTACCTCTCTTCATTGGGATAGGCATCCAACAGCAAACCCACCACGATCAAATTCGTCGAAGTGCCAATGATGGTGAACACCCCTCCCAACAAGGCAGCGAACGACAGAGGAATGAGAATCAAACGCAACGGCACCTTGACCCGACCCGCCCACTGAATAAGCACGGGCAACGCAATCGTAACAAGCGGAGTATCATTGATGAAGCCAGAAAGCGCCATAATCGGAGCCATGACTCGAATCTGTGCCCCCGCCGGTGTGCTGGGCCTCCCGAACAACTTGCCCACGTACCAATTGAGCGCTCCCGTTTTGTTCAGTCCCTCCGCCACGACGAAGAGGACGAGGACGGTGAGGAGGCCTGAGCTGGAGAATCCGGCCAGTGCTTCTTTGATGTCGATGATTTGGGCAAGGTAGAGAGCGGTGAGGGCCGTGAGCATGACGGAGTCAGTGCCGACTCTGTCGAGAATGAGGGTGGCAAAGGTGAGGACGAGGACGATGATGGTGTAAACGGCTTCCCATTTTGGTGGTGGGGCTTCGGTGGCGTCGTCCGTTCCTTCGAGGTACCGATGCTGGTCGAGCATCTTGGGCGGTCAATGATGATTCAGTGCAGATGAATTAGATGCGTTTTAACGTGTATGAGCAGACTGCGATGATGGAAAAAATGAGACGTTTATAATATGTTTACTGAATACAGCATTGTTATCGCGTCGTCTTGCTGTGCACGGCTAAAAAGGGATGATGGTTGCGATGATACTCCACGCCCTTGTTGTCGGTGCTCGTTGATGTCATTGATCAGGACTGCATTCTCAGCGTTGTGCATGATGTTGTAACGGATGGCACAAGGTAAAGTATTGTACCGTCTATGCATGCACGAACAACTCCGAGCAGGAAGAGAAAAATGATGTTGATACTCCCTTCCCTTGGCGGTTGTTTGTTCAGGGAGATCTACCTATGCGATGTTCGTAACACTGTGTTGATAGTACGATACAATACACTGCTTGAGCAAGATGACGATGATGGCCTAAACTCCGCGGAGCAAAATGCGTTCATTCTCTACGATACATCGGTCACGCAGCGCGGTCAACAACTCCGAGTGAGCAAAGGCTTTCTCGTTTATAGGTCTGTGGAGATGAGTCGAGGTTCACATTTACAAGATCGGTGTATGGTACGTTTCATTCTGTTTTATTGCATTACAGCAGCGAAAAAAATGGTCATGTTGCCCGGTCAGCGCGATGACACGATTTCTTTACCTTTTAGGCCGATCCTTACGGGGCGGTGGAACGTAGAACGTACATCGCATTTTTGTGTTCTACGTAGGCATTTACGAGCCTTATGGTGACGTAGACGAGGAAGCAGAACACCTTCATCTCCGGAGAATGGGTTATCAGTCAACGAATTTGACGCAGAGCTGTTGCAGCTAATCCTGGGACAACCCAGAGTCCCGGGACTCTGGAGATGCCAACTCCATAGTCCTGGGACACCTGGATACCATTTCTACTAACTTTTAGACATAAAGAATAACTAATTCTAACTTATATACGAAAAGACATAGGACAATCACCCAGCATCAGATCACATCTCAACAACACATCCATCAATTTCACCAAAATTTCCATATCTCAGCAAGTTTTTGACCTCTGGAGACCTGCCTGGTGCCAAAATAAACATCTCATTGAGCTCTATTCATTTCATTTACTATTCGACTCAATGCGGCAGGGGCGATATGCTTCGAATTGCCAAAGACCAAGGGAAAGCCATTAACATAATCCACATTTGATGGTAGGGAAATCGCCACAGCTCAGCGAGTTTTTGACCTCTGGAGACCTGCCTGGTGCCAAAATAAACATCTCATTGAGCTCTAATCATTTCATTTACTATTCGACTCAATGCGGCAGGGGACGATATGCTTCGAATTGCCAAAAGACCAAGGGAAAGCCATTAACATAATCCACATTTGATGGTAGGGAAATCGCCACAGCTCAGCGAGTTTTTGACCTCTGGAGACCTGCCTGGTGCCAAAATAAACATCTCATTGAGCTCTGATCATTTCATTTACTGTTCGACTCGATGCGGCAGGGGGCGATATGCTTCGAATTGCTAAAAGACCAGGGGAAAGCCATAAACATAATCCACATTTGAGGGTAGGGAAATCGCCACAGCTCAGTGAGTTTTTGACCTCTGGAGACCTGCGTGGTGCCAAAATAAACATCTCATTGAGCTCTATTCATTTCATTTACTATTCGACTCAATGCGGCAGGGGGCGATATGCTTCGAATTGCCAAAAGACCAAGGGAAAGCCATTAACATAATCCACATTTGATGGTAGGGAAATCGCCACAGCTCAGTGAGTTTTTGACCTCTGGAGACCTGCCTGGTGCCAAAATAAACATCTCATTAAGCTCTATTCATTTCATTTACTATTCGACTCAATGCGGCAGGGGAGATATGCTTCAATTGCCAAAAGACCAAGGGAAAGCCATTAACATAATCCACATTTGATGGTAGGGAAATCGCCACAGCTCAGCGAGTTTTTGACCTCTGGAGACCTGCGTGGTGCCAAAATAAACATCTCATTGAGCTCTGATCATTTCATTTACTGTTCGACTCGATGCGGCAGGGGGCGATATGCTTCAATTGCTAAAAGACCAGGGGAAAGCCATAAACATAATCCACATTTGAGGGTAGGGAAATTGCCACAGCTCAGTGAGTTTTGACCTCTGGAGACCTGCGTGGTGCCAAAATAAACATCTCATTGAGCTCTAATCATTTCATTTACTATTCGACTCAATGCGGCAGGGGCGATATGCTTCGAATTGCCGAAAGACCAAGGGAAAGCCATTAACATAATCCACATTTGAGGGTAGGGAAATCGCCACAGCTCAGTGAGTTTTGACCTCTGGAGACCTGCCTGGTGCCAAAATAAACATCTCATTGAGCTCTAATCATTTCATTTACTATTCGACTCAATGCGGCAGGGGGCGATATGCTTCGAATTGCCAAAAGACCAAGGGAAAGCCATTAACATAATCCACATTTGATGGTAGGGAAATCGCCACAGCTCAGTGAGTTTTGACCTCTGGAGACCTGTGTGGTGCCAAAATAAACATCTCATTGAGCTCTGATCATTTCATTTACTATTCGAATCAAAGTGTCAGTGGGCGATATGCTTCAAATTGCCAAAAGACCAGGGGAAAGCCATAAACATAATCCACATTTGATGGTAGAAAAATCGCCATATCTCAGTGTGTTTTTGACCCCTGGATACCTGCTTGGTGCCAAAGTAAACATCTCATTGAGCTCTGATCATTTCATTTACTATTCGAATCAAAGTGTAAGTGGGAAATCTGCTTTGAATTGCCAAAAGACCAGGGGACAGCCATAAACATAATCCACATTTGATGGTAGGAAAATTGCCACAGCTCAGTGAGTTTTTGACCTCTGGAGACCTGCTTGGTGCCAAAATAAAAATCTCATTGAGCTCTGATCGTTTCATTTACTATTCGACTCAAAGTGTCAGTGGGCGATCTGCTTCAAATTGCCAAAAGACCAGGGGAAAGCCATAAACATAATCCACATTTGATGGTAGGAAAATTGCCACAGCTCAGTGAGTTTTTGACCTCTGGAGACCTGCTTGGTGCCAAAATAAACATCTCATTGAGCTCTGATCGTTTCATTTACTATTCCAATCAAAGTGTCAGTGGGAGATCTGCTTCAAATTGCCAAAAGATCAGGGGAAAGCCAGTAACATAATCCACATTTGATGGTAGGAAAATCGCCATATCTCAGTGTGTTTTGACCCCTGGATACCTGCTTGGTGCCAAAATAAACATCTCATTGAGCTTTTTTCATTTCTATCATTGCTCAAATCAATGCAGCAGTGGGCAATCTGCTTTGAATTTTCAAAAGACCAGGGGTAAGCCATAAACATAATCCACATTTGATGGTAGGGAAATCGCCACAGCTCAGCGAGTTTTTGACCTCTGGAGACCTGTGTGGTGCCAAAATAAACATCTCATTGAGCTCTATTCATTTCATTTACTGTTCGACTCGATGCGGCAGGGGGCGATATGCTTCGAATTGCTAAAAGACCAGGGGAAAGCCATAAACATAATCCACATTTGAGGGTAGGGAAATCGCCACAGCTCAGTGAGTTTTTGACCTCTGGAGACCTGCGTGGTGCCAAAATAAACATCTCATTGAGCTCTATTGATTTCATTTACTATTCGACTCAATGCGGCAGGGGGCGATATGCTTCGAATTGCCGAAAGACCAAGGGAAAGCCATTAACATAATCCACATTTGATGGTAGGGAAATCGCCACAGCTCAGTGAGTTTTTGACCTCTGGAGACCTGCCTGGTGCCAAAATAAACATCTCATTGAGCTCTATTCATTTCATTTACTATTCGACTCAATGCGGCAGGGGCGATATGCTTCAATTGCCAAAAGACCAAGGGAAAGCCATTAACATAATCCACATTTGATGGTAGGGAAATCGCCACAGCTCAGTGAGTTTTTGACCTCTGGAGACCTGTGTGGTGCCAAAATAAACATCTCATTGAGCTCTGATCATTTCATTTACTATTCGAATCAAAGTGTCAGTGGGCGATATGCTTCAAATTGCCAAAAGACCAGGGGAAAGCCATAAACATAATCCACATTTGATGGTAGAAAAATCGCCATATCTCAGTGTGTTTTTGACCCCTGGATACCTGCTTGGTGCCAAAGTAAACATCTCATTGAGCTCTGATCATTTCATTTACTATTCGAATCAAAGTATAAGTGGGAAATCTGCTTCGAATTGCCAAAAGACCAGGGGACAGCCATAAACATAATCCACATTTGATGGTAGGAAAATTGCCACAGCTCAGTGAGTTTTTGACCTCTGGAGACCTGCTTGGTGCCAAAATAAAAATCTCATTGAGCTCTGATCGTTTCATTTACTATTCGAATCAAAGTGTCAGTGGGCGATCTGCTTCAAATTGCCAAAAGACCAGGGGAAAGCCATAAACATAATCCACATTTGATGGTAGGAAAATTGCCACAGCTCAGTGAGTTTTTGACCTCTGGAGACCTGCTTGGTGCCAAAATAAACATCTCATTGAGCTCTGATCGTTTCATTTACTATTCGAATCAAAGTGTCAGTGGGAGATCTGCTTCAAATTGCCAAAAGATCAGGGGAAAGCCAGTAACATAATCCACATTTGATGGTAGGAAAATCGCCATATCTCAGTGTGTTTTTGACCCCTGGATACCTGCTTGGTGCCAAAATAAACATCTCATTGAGCTTTTTTCATTTCTATCATTGCTCAAATCAATGCAGCAGTGGGCAATCTGCTTTGAATTTTCAAAAGACCAGGGGTAAGCCATAAACATAATCCACATTTGACAGTAGGGAAATTGCCACAGCTCAGTGAGTTTTTGACCTCTGGAGACCTGTGTGGTGCCAAAATAAACATCTCATTGAGCTCTATTGATTTCATTTACTGTTTGAATCAAGGTGGCAGGGGACAATCTGCTTGAAATTGTCAAAAGACAAGGGAAAGTCATTTCATTTATAATCGATGTTAGGGAAGTTGCCATAGCTCAGTGAGTTTTTGACCTCTGGAGACCTGCCTGGTGCCAAAATAAACATCTCATTGAGCTCTATTCATTTCTTTTATTATTCAAATTAAAAATCCCCTCTCCACATTAGAAATTTCCCCTCTTTATTCATTGCAGTTCCCATTGCAAGAGCAACCACTCATGCATTTATGCTTAGCAGCAACTTTGTCCCAGCATCGACATCTACGAGTGCATCTACCGCCTTTACATTGACATTTCCTTCTGATACATGGGCTACTAGCACCAACCACAAGCTGGTGAGCCTTCTGAATTGTTGTTTTGTACCATTGCTTTTCATTAGGTGTTCCTTTGATTATTTGTTCTCGGACATCTTTGAGACCATCAGACAGTACACATTCTTCAGAGGCGTGAGCCCTTATGACATACTTGTCTACAGGTATCCAGTAGTCTCTCATAGAGGTGGTGGCACAAAGTAGCCCAGCCTCAGTCACCACTCGTATCCCCCCTGTGTTCTTTTTGGCCTCAACCACAACTCCCAATACACCTTGAGGATGGGTTACATCCCTCGCATCCACCTGAACAGTGACAACAGCTCCTATTGATATTTCCAATTTGTTGATGTCATCTCTCCGCCATCTTTTCATGCGCTCATGTGACTGTTGCTGATGATGTCTTTTCTTTTCCATGGCATTTTTGCGGACTACATCACTCCTCTTCTCTGTGACTTGTGTTTGTTTGTTTGTCTCTTTGTTGCTCCCATATATTGTCTCTTTCATGTCCTTTGATGTAATTTTTGCTTCGTTTTATCCTCTCCATTGCCCCAATGACCTACCTCTTTCTCATCCTTTGTTGAGTCACCATTGCTTCTGTAGACCACCTCAGCCAGAACCAAATCTTCTGTCTTTGTTGCTGCCTGGCAGTATGGACAACGGCCGTAATTTTCATGCTGTTGAATCATGCACACAACATGCAACTTCTTCTTGCAACACATCATTTCTATCACTTCCATCCCAATTGAATGGGCAAAACAGAAACAATCAAGGTCTGGTGGAGTAGGATCACTAGTCATTTCAGCTGCTGTTTTAGTTGATTGTGGAGGAGTTGTCAAGTCTGTCCTTGTGGTTCTCACTGTAACCTTCAAATCACTTGAAAATCTAGCAACAAGGCGCTTGAATGCATCCATGACAATGTGTCGGTAAATGCCAATGTCATGCATGGTTGGATCAAACAACTCATACTCAGGACTTCTGAATAGCTCCATAACCTTCATACATGCAATCGGTCCACAGTTGTAAGTGTCATTCTGCTGTATTTTTACGTCACTTTCAACAGTCCAAAAGTTAGAGTTGTCCTCACTGATGACTATCTTCCTAACTTCCATCCCCTCCAATCACTTTTGGAAACATGTGTGGATGAACAGTCCTGAGTCATGAGTTTGCACCTACGAAGAATGTTGGTGATGTGATTGTCCCATCGTTTGAGCTCACGTTTGAGACCATCATAGACTGTCATGGATCGCCTGTGTATATTGATTTCAAGTACTGAGAAATGATCCACATCATGTAGCACTGAAACCAATCTCTCCACATTGGCATGCAATGATTTACACTCTGACTCTGCTGGATGGATGTTTGGATGTCAAGTGGCAGTCGACATGTGACTCATGTGCTACTAGTGTAGTGAATGCAGCGATGAAGTCTGTATCCCACCATCGCTTTGAATTCTCACAGTCTGATTGATAAGTACTGTCTCCAATGGGCACAATTTGAAACCAGCCCAACAACAGCATTCACAGAGTAACATTGGAAACACAAAGTTGTACTCTTTTTCATGCCTCTTGTTGTGTCCTCCTCTTCGTATTGCCTGAATCTTTTTGCCAGTTTTCCATGCCCAATCTACTGAGTACAACTGCCGAAACTGTTCCTTTGGATATTTGTGAGTTCCTTTTGTACTCTTACTCACTGGTGTGACAATATCTTTTTTTCGATCAGTAACTTTCAGCTCCTGAACAATTTCTTTTCCTTCAATGGTAGGCTCTGTGTTTGTCTCCATCAATTTTGGTGTTGTGGTTTTAACTGGTGTCATCCAACCAATTTGCTGTAAGAGCTCTACCCCTTCTTGAACTTCCTTGCTACTCAACTGGGTTTCACCATCGTACTCTGATATCCTTTTTGCTGCATGATCCAGAGACTCTTCACCAGAATCATCCTCATCCTTGTCCCAGAATGTCTCTACATCAACTCCAGACTCTTCACCTGAATCATCTTCAGATTTATCCCAGAACTCATCATGCTTGCTATCTTGAATGTCATCAAGAACCAAACCTTCGTCATCAAGGAAAAATAGATCCTTTGTTACTTCTGCCAATCTCGGGTCATTGGCAACACGAAGCCTCTCTTCAATTGTTTTGCATTTGCGGGCTTCTGAAACTGGACACTTGATATGCTGATTGTAATCCTGTCCAAATACAGCTTTGTAAGCTGTTTCAGCAAATTTGCCACGTCCCTTTTGGTTGTTGATTGCTGCCATGGTACGTCCAAGTAGGTCTGTCCAGTTTGGCTCCACTCCTGAAATCCTAACCTCTGACTCAATCATTGCTAACACACGCTTGACCATCTTATTCACACTTTCAACAGACCCTTGATCACGAGGTGTACGTGGCCTCCCATGGACAGTTATAATGTTTGGGTTGAGTTCCTTGAGCAGTTGAAGAATCATCACTGCAATGAATTCCTTTCCATTGTCTGTATGGAAGATGTTTGGATACCCTATCAATCCAAAGATATGATCAAGCTCATGGGCAACATATTTTGCTTTCTTTCTTGGGATTGATGTCACGTAAGTCAAACCAGTAGCATGGTCTTTTAGTGTCATGATCCATCGTTGGATAACACCATAAATGTTCTTTTTCATCTTTTTCTCATATCAATCAAATCTACCTGAAACCGATCGCGAAACTCTGATGACACAATCGGCTTCTTTGCTCCTTTCAATGGTTTAATTGAGGGTTGCTTCTGGTGACAATGAAAGCATGACCCAATAAATGTCTTGACTAATGCCTGTGTTACATTGTAACACTTCTTAGATGCATCAGTGTATGTCCTTTCCTCACCAAGATGTCCAATGGACCGGTGAGATTCATGAATGACATCAAAAATGTTTGTAATAGGCACCACAATTCGTCTCTCTGAAACTTCCTTTCCACTCTCAATCCTGACCAGCCTTTTTACCGCATCGCCATTTGCCAACTGGCTGACCTCTACAGCATATTTGCATGACCACCGAAAAAAAATTTCCGATCAGATCGCCACAAACTAATGTTGTCTTCTTTGAATTTGTCATATGCTTTTGCCTCTTCTTCTCCAAGCTGCTCAATGTCCTCTTGTTTCTTCCATGTTGACAAAACTCTAACAACATCTGCCCATGTCTCAGCAGTCAACTGTTTAGACTCTAACTTTGGAGCTTTGCTTTTGTCTATTACTTCTCCACTGTTATTGATTCCAAATGCTTTATGATTGAAAATCGAACGATGTTGTGACGTAGCATCCCTCTCAGCACACCTTGTAGGGGTATCATTGTGTTCAGCAGCAAAAGAAGTAGTCATCATGGTGTTGTGGTCCTCGTAAACAAAATTATGTTGGCATCTGCTCAGCAGTATATTCCAAGAGGAAGTATTCATACCGATTCCTATGATCACCTACATGTTAAGTAAGAGGTAAAATTTGGTGATGCCCCTTTTCCAGGTCTGGGGTCCCCTTGTTACAGCACATACAGCTTACTTTGTCTTAGGACTAGATGGATGCGGGCCCCCCCTAGTAGCTCCTTAATCCCGGGACTAGGGGGTTGTACCTCCTTAGTCCCGGGACTAGGGGGTTGTACCTCCTTAGTCCCGGGACTAGGGGGTAGTACCTCCTTAGTCCCGGGACTAGGGGGTAGTACCTCCTTAGTCCCGGGACTAGGGGGTATGCAGCTCCATAGTCCTGGGACTAGGGGTGTCCCAGGATTAGCTGTGCACAACATTCAAAAATACCCTAGTCCCAGGACTGCTGGATACCTTTACCATATAGTCCCGGGACTCTGGGTTGTCCCAGGATTAGCTGCAACAGAGCGATTTGCTCTGCGTCGGCCCGACGCAGAGCAGCTTGATGTACCGTCTACGTTCCACCGCCCCGTAAGGATCGGCCCTAGATGAGTAGCCCTTGCCTCCGCGTGCACATCAACACATCAACATCATATCTACCTACACAACACAACAAATCACGCCTCCGAATCCACCAATACTTTCATCGAATATACTACTTGAAGACGCAGTTAATATGTCCCTCTTAACTCCACATCTCACCATGTTTCATCAGAACAGGAGTCCATCCTTACTTTCGTGCCTAGATCCGACCACTGGCCGAATCAATATCAATAAATTCATGTTGTACAGCAGATTCATTTGCGACGACGTGCAAGCACGAACCAACGCCATCCTTGCACAGTCTGACTGCCTCTCTACTGATGGCTATGACAACACAGAGGACCCAGAGTCAGTTCAGTCCCCACAAAAGAAACAGAGGCGACGTAAGTATGTCATGGCACGTCGAAATGAGGATGGTCTACTGGAACCGATTCGATGCACAGAATCGTTTTGGTACATTTATTATGTTGAGAATCCTCTTCTAGAGGATGAAAAGTTTCTGAAGAAGTTCCGCATTCGATTTCGGCTACCTTACAGCAACTTCGAGGAGCTTTCAGCGGAGTGCAAAGCATCGAACCTGTTCATGAGGTGGATGTCGTGTGATGCTGTTGGTCAAAAAGCAACTCCCATCGAGTTGCTAGTTCTTGGTGCACTTCGATATTTAGGACGTGGCTGGACCTTCGATGATATTGAAGAGTGTACTGCTGTGTCGCAGGAAGTTCATCGGGTTTTCTTTGGTAAATTCATCGAATTCAGCAGTACTGTGTTATACAACAAATATGTTGTCTATCCGAAAAACTTCGAGGAGGCGAAGGATCATATGAAAGAGTTTACTGTTGCCGGGTTGCCAGGTGCTTTGGGATCAACAGACGCAACACACATCACAACATGGCAATGTGAATACAATCTGCGCAACAATCACCTAGGCGGGAAATCCACATCCACAACTCGTTCATACAACATTACGGTGAATCATCGGAGAAGGATCCTTCGTTCTACTAGGGGTGGGCCGGGAAGATGGAAGGACAAAACGATGGTATTGTTTGATACTTTTGTGAGGGGTATACGTGACGGTGATCATTTGAATGATGTTGAGTTTGAGCTGTTTGAGCGACGCCACGGACATATTATAACAATTAAATATAGAGGAGGGTATGTCATTGTCGATAATGGATACTTGCGTTGGTCTGCCACTGTTCCTCCCTACAAAGTAACAAACAAACTAACTGAGATTCGATGGTTCAAATGGGTTGAGTCCATGAGGAAGGATGTTGAGTGTGCTTTTGGGATTCTCAAGGGTCGGTGGCGTATTTTGAAAACAGGTGTTAGGGTGCAGGGCGTTGAATCGGTAGACAAAGTTTGGCTAACATGCTGTGCTTTGCATAACTGGCTGCTGGAGATTGACGGCCTGGATGCAGGTTGGCAATCACGAATACTCCCATTAACCAGTGAGTGGGAAGGTAATTTAGGTGAGGTAGATTGCGAAGGACTTACTCAAAATGTCATACTCTTGACAACTGCAGGAGCATTGCAACCTCGCAATTATGACACTTCTGGCATGGGTACTGGAGATGATGTCAATCCGACAGATGAAATCCATCCTGCTGATCTTGATAACGAAGATGTTTATGACGATGATGCTATATATGGGGAAAACATACGGCAAACATCAGAACTTGGCCTTGGATACTTCCGTAGCCGGCTAGTTGAACACTTTGATATTTTGTTCAAACAAAATAAAATACAATGGCCTGCAAGAAGGGTACGCAGCCAAACTTAATCCAAACTTAATAGTTGTTTCGAGTTTAGACAGTAATACAGAATACTTATATTAAATGCATGCATAAATCAACTGAATTTGTAGCGACAAAGAACTAATTATCTTTAATTTGTATTCTCAACATTGTATTCATTACCCATAGATCTATATATATATGTAACAACAAAGAATTCATTATTCTTAAATTGTATTATCAGCACTGCAATCAATTCCCATAGACTGCTCTGCCTCCCTCATTACTGCAAGTACAATCTTGCTCGTTTCTCTCTTTTATGCGCTCAATTCTTTCAGTTCATCGTTCAATAATTCGATAGTACCATTCAGAGACTCAATATCCTGAAGCATTTGTACTTTATTGTCGACATGATTGAGGAGCTGCATTTTGCATTCACGAGTTTTCCTTTGGATGAAATTATGGATACTAACATGGCAATTTTGGCTTCTCTCTCTCTCATAGAGGCAGATTCCTCGGACTGGGCAACACTTGCAAGCTGCACTTTGACCTCCATTCTAAGTCCCCGTGCGCTGCCGTATTCCCTCTCTGCCTTCTGCTTCTTTGACTCTTCCTCTCGTTGTGCAACACGGCTAGTTTTCTTCCCTTGCTTCACTTGTTGTTCGGTATTGCCTTTTGGATTGATCAAATCACTGAAGTAGATTCCTCTGGAAGGTCCAAAGCAAGCAAATGCAAAATAACCGGGAAACTATAGTCCAATGGAGCAACTCCACCAAAAGGCTTCCACTTCTTGTCTGTACTCCAGTCCTCCTCAACATCAACAGTTTCGTTTTCTTTTTCTTCTTCTGGATCATCTCCATTCACCAATTCACCAATCTCTGTTGTAGTTAGGTTTTCTGGTTGATTGACAGATATATCATCTCCGTCTAGATTTACAACTCCCAGCGTGTCATCCTTATCAGGAGATGCCTTCTACAACATCATGTACATACCGTCGTTGATGTGTCGAAGGAAATCATCTTCTCCTTCACCGGAAGCATACCCCACGATCGATCCATCATCACCTAACATGATGATTTTGGAACCAACCGAGGCGAGAGACATCGCTTTCTTACAATTGCACAAAATAACATCACTTGCATTGTCGTATAGAGTTCTGCCAGTCACGCGAGCAGAGTCTGGTTTTTTGAATGCGCTACGACTAAGAACTTCTTCGTTGAAATGTTTCCCAACAGCCCAACGCCCAAGCCCCCCGGAAAAATGTTCTCTAACATAGAGATCATGACCTGCGGGCGTTGGAACCAGGTCGAACAATGTTGCAAAGGCTTCTCTCCCATCCAGGAGCTTCCTCAAACAGCTACCTGTGTTGCACTCGTCATCTCCCCAGAAGTGCTTTGCCATTTCAATTCGTTTCCGTCGTTGTTTGTTACTTTGGTAGCAAACACCTCATTCAAAGCAGCGAACGCCGCTGCGCACGGATATTCCTCAAAACAAGATCAGGAATTTTGCGTGGATCAGCCCCTTGTTTTGGAAGGGCAGGAGTGGCTGATTGGGAGGGCATGGTGATGGGGCTGGTTAATGGCTAGCAAAGTCCGAAATGTGTGTGGATGGCAAGCTATGGCTATGGTAGTTCGGTTATGAACGTGATGTGAGTGAAGAATTATTAGGGAAAATGAGGTGGCACCTGGAAGAAACACGATTTTTTTAGAGAGAGGTAAAGCACACATAAAAGAGTCCGTCTCACATGTAAATTTTTCTACTCCAACGGTCACACTGACTTAACGATTTTATTCTTGGAAGATGATTAATCAATATGAATTAAGGTAATACCTATAATTGACTTCCGCATTTTACAAATCAAAAATATTATAATCGTTTAAACTTTTTCATATCTGGATTTCAAGTCAAAAAGGTATCTATTTTGCGAAACTCAACTCCCTATTATCAATTATATTACCTTTCTGGAATTACTTCAAGTGGGCCGCCAGTGGACTGCCAGTGGACCGCCAGTGGACCGCCAGTGAACCGCCAGTGGACTGCCAGTGGACCGCAAGTGGACTGAATCTTTTGACAGCTTTCGACAGCCGCCCGAGCCAGACAAGGGGCGTCGGCGGCGTAGTTTGGGAAGGAATGCCTAGCGGTGTGCTTTCCCCCGTCGTTGACGCCCCTGAAGTCGAAACTCGTCGCTCCGCGTCCCTCCCGCCAACGCCGCTGCCTCTGAATGCTCAGCCGCCGCCGCCGTTGCCGCCGCCCCCGTTGACATCGCCGCCGCCGCCGCTGGGTCTTTCGTTGCCACCGTCATCACCGTCGTTGTCGCCTTCTCGACCGTTTCCGCTGCAATCGCCGCCGTCTCACTCATGGTCAAAGCCATCACCCTCGCCGTCGCCCCCGTCATCACCTTCGCCCCCGTCTCCGCCGTTGCCGTTGTCGTCGCCGCCGTTGATGCCCCTCCCGTCGCCGTTGCCTTCGTCGACGTTGGAGCCTCGGTTGCTGCCACCGAATCCTCCCGCGTCGTCGCCGCCCGAATGTTTCTGCGGCGTCCCGGCGAATCCTTTGTTGCCGCCTGCGCTCCGTCTGCCTGTTCGCAGCTTAATCCTCGATTGCCACCGCCGCAGTCGTTGCGGTTAAATCCACCCTCCCAGACGACGCCCTCGTCACAGTCGTCTGCGCGTAATCTTTCGATGCAGTCGCCGCCACCTCCGCTGAATTCTCTGACTGCGGCGCACAAATCCCCCCCCACGACTTTGAAAACAACGTGCTATCCAAATATCGCGTCAGCTGAGATTGTGGGCGGTGCGTTTGCAACTCCTGCTCCTTTCGCCTCCTCGCCTATTCAAGTAGGCAAGTAGGTACTACCTATTTACTAGACTAATTGTCTTGTCAGCTTGCGCTAGCTCTCTAGTGGTGGTACGAAGGTGGTACGATAGTATTACACCATGTACCATACTGACAGTTGTTAGTGGACCTCGCTCAGTGGACCGCCAAGGGACCGCCAATGGACCGCCAAGGGACCGCCAGTGGACCGCCAGTGGACCGCCAGTGGACCGCCAGTGGACCGCCAGCGGACTTCTGATACTGAAACATATAGGTAATTGTTTTCATTATGGTAGCCACTATACATCGAAAAATACCTGTAATAGTATAAACCAATCAATTGTGATTTCTTTATATTTTGCAATAATGTTCTCATTAATTCAACTAAAATCACTAAAGGTATTTACCCATGTGGATAAATGATGGATCAATTTTATTCGACCTCGCCTCTCTATGCATGACTAATTTTGCGAAACAAGTATGTATGTGTGTGAGCGTGTTTTCTATGAAACCACGTGATTAACACGATATCCGTGTTTCTTCCTGCGCTACGTGATGTTCATGCCATAAGGTCCGTGTTGACGTAAACGGATAAAGATAGTACTAGAGCCTACGATCCGTCGACCATAAGGCTCGAAAATGACGTGGCGCATCCGAAATCGTGAAAAACGCGATCTGCGTACTACGTTACGTCGTACCGTAAGGATCGGCCTTATACTTATCAACGAAGAACACAAACATAAGAGAAACGTAGAGGTTCAGAGAGGTTGGGTTAGGTTATATTGGGACGAAGTGTGAATTCCGGATTCCACTGTCGGTCGTCATCAAAATGTTGTCATTGATGTGACGCGACTGTGATTGTATCTAGTAGTAGTTTTTCGACATACCCTTCATCACACAAGCTATTATCACATCCTACTCACATCTCTTGTAACCATTATCCTTTTTGTCAGCTTTATCTTGCCCATACCATACCAAGCAAACACACCACCACGATCACTGCATGCCACTACAAACACTCAATATCATGGCAATGACCAACTATGGGGTTGATCTATCAGTGCCTCCCGTACAATGTTTGGTGACAAAATGGAGAGGAAGGACAGCAACTCACAACAGAGAAAACGAAAAAACACTTGCCTACAAATTGGAACACGCTGTTTGATAGACAAGAGGATAAAGTCTCGTTACATTTTTAAACTATGGTGGAAGTACACTCTCCTTGTGAACCACCCTTTTTTCTTGCAAAGATTCAATTTATGAAGGAAATGATCATAAAATTGTTATAAGTCCCCTCGGACTATAATGTCCTTCCATCTAATTTTCTTTACATTTGTTGTTTTGGCTCAGTTAATTGTCCCCTCTAAGTTTAAGATAATAAGAATCTATTGTACTCCTTTGCAGCAACACACCCATTTGCTTGGCTCCTGATAACTCCTTGTTTTTGATTTATGACAATTGTCTAAAAAATTCGCTGCACATATAATATTCACATCATGCCCACACACCACCTTACATTCACCGTACAGTCGGTAGGGACAGTTCTGGTGCAAACAGCCAAAAACAGTACCAATACCCTAGATTGTGAGTAGCAAAGATTCCTATAATTTTTAACGTGTCAGCTTCACTGGTTCGGAGCATAACATCCTCAAAATTGTTATCTTTTGACATTTGGGGGCATCTGAACCAATTCTCACGGTAGGATATCCTGACACATTCCCTGAAAGATTAGATTTGAGTGTCAGAATGTTTGCAAAAAAATCTGTTGAGGCTAAACCAAGGGTCTTGGACAGGGGGAATCAAGAATGTTTATGCATAAGTCTGTTCAACTCCACGTTTTGCAATGCTAGCTTCATCTCCAAACAGACATCACCCTCCACATGCCAAATTGAAAAAAATTAAAACCCCTCAATTGAAGTACCCTCCATTTATAACGCATTCCTTCGTCATTAAACCAAACAAAATTTAACCAATGCTATGTCACTGGAGCATCCTTGAAAAGTGGCTTGACACTGTCTAATTTTTTGTATCGTGGGGGTACATGGAGATCTGCCAACATAACACATCCATGGTTGTCGTTAAAAATTGATGACAATAATGAACATCATTCAAAACAGTGATGAATTCATTGCTTTTCACCTCTCGCACCCATTTTAACCACCTCAACCTCACTGCACAACACCCCAACTGCACAAATGTGACAGGGGGAGAGAACTCTTGATACCCTCTTTATTCCATCAAAAATTGCCTGTGGGTTAAACAATCCAAATTTAAGCAATTCAGCAAGATGCAAAGCAATACAATTAATGATGCCAATAATATGACTTTAGGACGTGTTAGAGCAACACAAATGTTTCATAACATAACCTCAAACCTGACCGTGTGATTCTAGTCAGTCAAGAATATTGACCCAAGTGCTGCACACATAAGAACCCAATCATCTAGCTTTTTCCTCAATAAGAACTCTGTGCTGAAAGAAACACTAGCTAAATATGACAAACTCATTGAGGCCTTCAGTGCAAAAGGCATGCAACTTGTGAAGAAGGTAACTAAACTAGAAGTTGAAGCTCGAATTGATAACCTACTCAAACTCAAAGGAGTAATCAAAGCATAGCGCTTGTTAGTGAACAGCTTAATCGGTTTGGAAATAATAAAAGGTAAATTTTCATTCCACCACTTACCACAAAACTTCCCTCAAGCTACCTTACCATCTCAGCTACAGAGGAGACAATTGAGGAGTTTACCATGATTCAAGCAGCAGAACTTCAGTTTTCATCAAAAGACAAACTCATGAATGTCCTTGAAAACCTGATCAATTGAGATAGTTGTAATCAAAACTTTGTCAACCGGAATGTTAAGTTGATGGAAAATGAATCGATCATCTCTGTAAAAGAAAAATTCAACAATATCTTCCCCAAGATGATGTACCTCTGGTTTCAACACTCCCATGGGTTTGTGAAACTAAAATGTTACTTTTAATGACACCATGAATTACCTACAAAGTCTCAAAACACTGTTTTAAATTACTAATAAAGACTATGACAATTAAAGGATTCTCAAACACCTAGAAATTGTTAAGAACCTACTTGGTGTCAAAAACAGTATTGTTGAGAACTTGTGGCCTGGGAAAGCTAGAGATGAAAACAATCAGACTTACAAATGATGACTGTCATGACAGAATACAATATATTACATCATCATGACACGAAGTTCCATATAAAAAGCCAATACAATTAATACCCTTTAATGGAGAAACTTATCACCTCTGACAAATTATCAAAGTCCTGGATTCCCACCTGTCTTCTTGTCACTGATCATCTTATTATAGATAGAGGTAACTAAACGTTATGGTCCATAATATCTATATATCAAATCACAAGCTTTGTCTGAAGACATTCCCATTGAGATCAAATCACCAACCTCCCTCCAGAACCCATTCCTCAAATAATACTTGCTCTTGTCTGATCCCCTTACTCTCTCAATGAAACCCTTGCAGCCATGAACCCAGCTGATCCAAAGTCATATTCTTTCCAAAGTTTGTGAGGCTCTTAGGGCACTTGGAAAGCTGAGCTGTCAATCGTAAACCTTCTGTAGCCTCAGGCTCTAGTTCCATGGCTTCTGGTTCTGCAGCTGGCACTGTAGGTAGTTCATTTGCTTGTGCCTCTGTTACTGCTGCAGCATCACACAGTCTCCTGATTGAATGAGCTGGCCTGTTGATGAAGCAAACAATATTGTGGTTCAGATGAGTGAGCTGTGCTCAGAGGACCTAACACAATATATTAGGCAGTCTTTCAGAAGAGAAACAAAAGAAAAAACCAAATCTCACCTTCAAACATTACCTGTAACTGTCTCTCTTGCTCGACTTGAGCGTCTGCCATCTCTCTCCAAAGATGGGTTACCTGCAATGCAAGTAGGCAGATTTCCTGATGGTGCAAATCCAACTGCTGAAGCAACTGGATTGTTTGTGTCATCCTCAACATCACCTCCAACTATTGGTCGATCAACACCTCAGAATCATAACCATCCACCACCAAAGGAATCTTCTTTTTTGGACATTCACCAGCGTGAACAAAATTGTGTGTGCCCATATCCTCATACTGCTGTAAAATTTGGCTCTGCTGCTCTAAAGGCAACAGTTCCTCAATGCATCTGTCAAATATCCTCCACAACATTGCCTGACTAAGAACAAGACAGACCTGTTGCGGAATCACATGACTCACCAAGTTTAGTGTAACATGATCTAAGATCCTCACGTCAGAAATACTCAACCCCGGTGCAAAAGCATAAGTCACTACCCCTCCCTTGCAAAGAGCTGCTGCAGCATTGGCATTGACAGAAGGGATCAGCAAATGTCTCGTTTTGATCTCTGGTGTTCTTCCAGTGATCTCTAGAGTCAGTATCATCCTAATGATACAAAAACAATGTGCTGGAAAATTAAAGCATCAAAAGGAAGCAACAACATACCTTATTCCATAGTCAAACAAATAACAAAGGGACACATTGTCAGTATAAAGATTGCAACTTGAAAGCATACAATCAACTTATATTCTCACCTTGTTGCATCCATTTCCACAAGCAAAGGTTACAGTGGATTTGCGGATGCTGTGGCTTCATATTAGACCTAGTTCCCTAATTTGAAACTGGTCATTGCCCAGGATTGATGAAAGGAGATGGGGTCTTCCAGGCCATTGACACAGAATGTAAAATGGAGTGTGGCCTGGCAATGTGGGAATGGTGGGGCTGCCTTCAGGTGGATGCGATGTTGCTGCACTGTTGTTGTTGACGACATGTAGGTGGATTTGGAGGAGGAGGTTGGGGGAGGGAGGAGGTGCATCTTGGGGCTGTGCCTTGAGAGGAAAGGTGACAGCAAAGGCATTGATGGCAGTGGAAGCAGCGATAAATTGTTCGAGACATTGTTGGCATGCTGCCGTCCTTGCAATATGACTTAAATTGATATTGTGAGCTGTTTTGGTGTCAATGATGAAAATATTGTTGTTGCTGTTGTTTCATTTATATTTTATTTTCTAATTGATGTGTCTTATCAGCATCCAGCTGAAATACCATGAGAAACAATGTGATGACTGAATGGGTCAGTCTATGTGCATGTGTTTGTTTAATCATGGTACCAGGAAGTGTTTAATGACAGCTGTTGACTCAATCATGGGGCTGTGACATCATAAAAGATTGGTGATATTTCCAGATACCTTTACTGGGATGCCATCTTAATCTGTGGGCAAATTTTTGGTATTAAATTTTACTCACAGTGACATTTAAGTAATATAACAAACTTAAACATACCATAGGTCTTGGAGAAGGGTATTAAATATGGCAAGAAAATTTGTGCAGGTGAAGTATGAGGCACAAGAAAATATCCCACCAGTGTTATTCTGACTTTAGCATGATGATACCTTGCATGACATCAATTCTGCCCCTGCACGATGGAACATGACTAAACACACACTTGATCCAACAAGCAAGTGGCATTTGAGCTTGAAAACAAAGATAAGATCAACAAAACACAGATGAGTAACATGATCAATAAAATCATTACAGAAAAACTTACATCACAAAACCCTTTTTGGTTGATCAATCTGTTCTAGCAGTCAAAAAAGGTCATTGAAAACCTTGAGGAAACCTGAGAGCAACTCAAGGAAGAATCTAAAGCAAAAGGAGGAGGTGCAAGAGAAAGAAGTACAATTTCAAGAATCTCCACAGAGCAACCAGAAGAGGCATCATCAAAGCCAGCCAAACCAAGGACACGCCTCAAGGAAAGCAAAGAAATGAAGAAAGACTGCCAAAGGAACAAGAAACAAGAGAAACAGATGGAACTAGTCCAATCCAAGCCTCAAGACAATTTCTTTGATATCATAGCAAAACATTGAATTGACACTTTTAAAAATCTCTTTTGTCAATATGCCTTTATAGCAGATCCATCTTCCCCAAATGGGCAAAGATCCAAAATATACCTATAAACATTCCTTCGTATCTATGCTTGCAGTGCCTGAACAACAAAGCAGTCCATGTTTATGTGCGAACAATGCAGCCAAACCCACCAGTATGAATCAAATCCTCGGATCAGTTCTCAACTTCTGTGTTAAAACTCCCTTCCCTTCAAACAATGTCATATTGACCATCAAATGATTAAAAGGAGACATCCGTAGTGAATTCATCTTCAAAAACAGTCAAGACAATGGAGCCTACATCAAAAGCTTTACCTTCCAAAGGAAAATTGGAACCCTTCATCTGCAAGAAGGGTTAAAAATATGAATCTATTCTATTGTGAGAGCATCAAAAGCATCATCAAGAGTCCCCAAAATATCACCCACCTTATGAACTATGGAATGCAAAAACCAATCAATCATACAAGATTCATCATTGTCAAATCAGACAGAAATGTGGGTGCCTGCATTCTTCGATGCAAATACTAGCATTTAGGGAAGGAAGAGATGTATGAGCATCTCACAGTTCCTGAGAATATTGCTTTTGTGGGTTTGTAAATAAGCACAAGGAAGCCCTGGATGAAGCTGTTGTGACATACATGTCTTGTAGCCATAAAATATGGTGACAAGATAGTCAAAATCTGTGCCACAACAAAAGGGCATAAATCCCCTTGGAATCTATGTCCAGTTGTATCCAAATGTGGTACCATGCTCCCGTGTGTATCCAAGTGGTTTACCTACAAGCTACATGCTCTGACTGAGTATATACATGCAGCCATTAAGGATGGCAAGTCGTTGAAAGATGATCTCTTTTCACTAAGTCTTTCTTCAAATGTCAGACTATTTACTGCAGATGCAGTTCAATATACTCCAACATATAACTTAATCATGCAATGCAGGTCATGAATGATTGGATGGAATCACTTCCTGAAGAACCCGGATATATGATTTTAAGCTTGATGTCACTCAGGCAATCCTTGATGGTCTCCACTTTTTCATGAGATATAACATCATGCAGTTGGGAACTACCTTCTTCCTTCAAAATATAGGTACTGCAAGGGGTACATCACGCGCTGTCATCTTTGCAGATTTGTACTACTCCTGGCATGAAAAAACATCATCCTACCAATATTCCTATCTGAACACACCACCAGTATATCCGTTCCAGCACCAAGCTTCCAAACTCTTGTTATTGCATCGCACATTCAGTGATGATAAAATTGGTCTATGGACAGGAAGTGATGCGCAGTTAGAAAACTATATTAAAGTCCTCGTCAACTTTAGAATACTCAAGTGGACTGCTCAACTGCATCTCCAGCTGTCAACTTTCTGGACATGATTATCTACGTTGATGATACTAAAATCTTGACTTAGACTTGCCAGAAAGAAAGAAATCCATGCCTCCAAATTACTCCTCATTCAGCCCATCCACCAGGAATGAACAAAGGAGTCATCTTTGGAGCAGTCAGATGCTACTTTGAAGTGATTTCATTGTCGTTACTAAACTATTCTTCAGAAGATTAGCAACAAGAGGCTGGGACCCATCGATTATCAAACCAATGTTTATTTAAGCTCTGCATAAGATCCAAATTATAACCCCAAGCACACTAACACTGCTATTAATCAATCCCTTGATTCTAAAAGTGGACTGTAGGACTGTTGTTTATTCACTTCACTTATCACCAAGTGGATGCCCCTTCAAGTCATTTGAGAAAATCTACCAAGAGGAACTCCAAAGAGTCATTGAGTACGAAATAAACTCACATGCAAAACTCACCATTTGCTACAGCCACTCAAAGATTATCAAAGAATTTGTTGCCAAAGCAGCCCTCTTTGAACCAAAAGGGAGAGAACTTAGCAAGTATACTACAGGGGGCTAAACATCATCTAGACTCCCCCATTTAATCCTCTTCTCTATCTCAAAGATCATGATGCTTGATAGGTGTACAGTGGAAGTACACTTTACTCATTGACCACCCTTTTTCTTGCATATATTCAATTTATGAAGGAAGCTAGGAATAACCTGACATATTCTGTAAAAGTTTGGATTCAAGTGTTAGAAAGTTTTGCAAACATTTTCTTGAGTCTTGGAGCACTATGTCCGTTGTATTACACCGTGGAAAGTTATTTACATTAATATGATAATGACTATGACAAAGCTTACTTTTATTATTTTACTTTTTCACCTGCCTGATGAAGAGAAATCAAGGCTCTGCATTACTACATGGGTAGTGATTTAAATGTAATGCATTTGCTTGGGTATCAGTCTTTTCTCACTGCTCCTATCCATTCAACTAGGTATTACCAACACCTCCTCAACCATCATGGAGGGAGGCCTCTCCATGTCCAAAAACTCATCCAGTGCCTCAAACACTCTGTCAAGACATGTGGCAATGTTTCAGTGTTATTGTGTGGATTTGGAGATGGGTTTGGAGGGGGGGGGGCATGGTTTTGGAGTGCCCAATACTTCAAATACTCTGGCAAAGCATCAAATGAACTGCAAACAGACTCATCCAAAACATCAGGACCAACCAACCCAGCACTGGTCGTCATCATCTTCCTAATAGTTGGGTTATTCTGAGAAACAAACTACTATTGCAAGCTCTTGGGTAATTCATTTTCCTTCACCGCATGAAAAGGCTTTTGCACGAAAGACTTATTTTATACCACAGTATTCCACAACACCTTTATCCTCCACTGATTCAAACATATCAGTTCTGCTGGAAATGCAAGATGTGGAGGGACACAACAAAGTTTACCCTCAATCAATAAGAGCTGCTCCCCTACCTCCAAATCAATCTATTGGAACTATCACAAGCCACCAGTGGTTTCCTATTAGGAGGAGGATTACTTCCACTGATATGGTCAATGTGCTGTGCGAGCAATTCTCTACTTTCTTAAGCCTCTCAACCAAAATTGATTAGTTAATTCCACCATTTGCATTTGCTTTCATGTCAATGACATCACCAACACAATCTAAAAGGCATTGTTGGAATTTCTTCCCATTCCCCTTCACAGACACATAAATTTCCTTGAGCTCATTGATCTGACAAAGATGCTCAATATGTGGCAGGATTCCAGTGATGATTAGCACATGCTTGTTCAACTCCATTGTCAAACAATTATCCTTTGGTTCAATAAGAAGGGATGTGCTCAGAATGGGAATGGAATCAAAGAGTTGAAAGGCTTTTTCTGACATCTTCAAGATCCAGTCAGAGTGGTAAAAAATTAAAGCAAGCAACAGGCATAAAATACCTTGGGGATCATTCATGATCTGCGTCTTTGTGGGATGATTAAATCTTACCAATTTTTTGAAAATCCCCTCCATATCAGTGGGTTATTGCATTCATTCCAGTCATACAAAGGGACACTGAACTCTGTAGTCCTGAGATTGTTCAAAGTCATAAGCTGTCCTAAATTATGATCTCAACTGGCACTAAATAAAAATTAGTTCTTGAGTATCGTCCCATGCTCCACTCCCCACTACTCCCATAGATGTAAAAAGACGATGCCACCTGATGGGTGACCTTGGCAATTCCATGTATGTTCAAATGAGAGATAAAGGCACCGTTCTTGATCTTTTCTGCCTGGCTGACTCCCATCTTGATGTGTCTTGCAAATGTTTGGGCTGCAGTCCTATATTTCAATCCAAAATCACAAATATCTTCTCGTTGTTCTCAATGGATTCAGGAATTATGTCGAGGTAATGGCCAAGAGCAGTGAAGACACAGTACAAAGGTTCCAAGGGTTAGAATAAATGTTCTTTTCTTGCAAAAGTTCAAAAGTCTGGTCCACCTTGGTTTCATTGTACTTCAATGTGATACAAATGGAGATGCCCTTTTTCATACTGTGGAGTGCAATGCTGGCCCTGTTGATTGAGTGGGCCATATGGTGTTAAATCAATAGACAAAAGCACCAAAAATACACAACCTTGATCAACAGCCCATCCCAAAATCAACTTCAATGCTGCTGATGGCATCTGCTTCCCTCTCATCCACATTCCACTTTTTTTCTGGTCTCCAAAGTCCTTCTTGTAGCAGGCCATGAATCAATGCTTCTCTTCATAAGCGTGTGAATAGTCAATGGTTTGAAATTATAGAGCCCCCCTTAATGGTATTAAACAATTACTCATGTGGGAAGAGATGTTCAATTTCCCCACTTTTTGTGATCTTCACATCAGCAACAAATCCAAGGATGTCCTGCTTGTCCAGCCCAGAGGAGATGAAATCATACTGGTCAGCATCGCTGCAGTATACAGATTATCTGATCTGTTTTCCACAGTGGTGATACAGACAGAAAAATCCACAACATCAGGGTAGTGCTCTTGAAGCCAGCTGGCGTGATGGTATTTTCTAAGTGCTTCAGACATGCCTTGGTTTTCTGTGTTGAAAATTGATACGTAGTGTACTTTCCAGAGACTTCAATTAGAACTAAGGGAGACTGCTATCATAGGCTTATAGGGGCAATATTGGACCACCATCTTGCCAGCCTCTGCCATTTTTTGGTTAGGTGCCATGGAAGTAGAGGATAGTCATTAGAGGCATGTTGGGTTGCTAGGGATGACGATGGTGGTTTGGCGGTGTTCTGGTGAAGAGGACTGTGACAGGAGAGTAACATCATGGTATGTGATATGGGCACTCATGTGTGAGTCGTTGTGCACTGTGAGCTTATGTGATGGGGATGTGTTAGGGTGGTGTTGGATGTGTTGCACAATATTTGGGCATAATCTGCAAATAAACGATATCATTGGAGTATGTGGGCATAATACACAAATAAACAATATCATTGAAGTCTCATTTGATTATTAATTCATGACATGCTTTCACATACTAGACTGCAGTCCCAGATTTGGCAAAATTGTTGGTAAATCCAATGTTGCATAGTGTAAAATCATAAAATTGCCGAGGATTATGGGCATGAGTTCTTTTGGATGTTTGGCCCAATTTCGTGACTGCCGCAAGCTCACAGGCACCCCTCTGCATGTACTAGATACTCTGACTCTGACACATGCAGAGTGGTGGCCCTTTTTTGTTCTACAATCATTAATACCTCATGTATTTTTCAACTAATTTTTAGTTTACAAAAAATTAATAAAGCCAATTAATGATTCTATCATGTTCTTAAATTTTCCGTAAATTTTGTCAATTATTTGTTCTCTTTCATAGCTAAATCCATTTTTGAATATCTTGTGATATCAGACAAGGTGTGATGGTACACACACAACCCAAGAAACAACTCTTTTTCAACATCAGGGCCTCACCAAAAGTTACCTGAGTGTGTCCCTATCCAGGGTCACACTTCATTTCAGTTAGATCCACAAATACAACTTGCCTGGTAGAATACAATGGCACTTATGAATGGACTTTAATAATGGGCATGAGACGGCTGTTATTTCTTAAGGACTAAATACATCATGATCTGTGTTGGAGGAGGGGATCTCTGGTTTCAGGTTGAAATTGATATAAAATCAAATGTTGTCTGACAAAAAGAAAAGTTGTAACTAGAGTTCAAAAATAGAATTGATGAGTAACATAATGAAAAGGAATCAGTGAAGGAACTGATGGCTAATTCCTGAAAAGAATTTTCATTGTGGCTGAATCAGCAACAATAGGCCGTTGGTTCTTATTTTGGCAAAGTTAGGGAGATATAGTGACTGGGTCAACAATAACAGCAGTCAAAGAAGCCAGTCTAACCATTCTTGACAATCAGCATGGTTTCTGGAGGATTTGCAGCGTATAATTTTTGCAGTTGTGGTTTATTGCACTCCAGCGGACTATTTCCATAGCTGCACATTAATGTGAGGGATTGCAGAGTCAGGTGCGAATATATTTAGTTGTTTAGTTGTTTTCACAATCCATCTTTCTTTACTGCAGATGATGTTTTGACGGTCCAAAAAAAAAACATCTTGAACCATCTTCAAGTTTGCCACACCAAATCAGATGTATTGAACTAAGCTAGGTACTTAGGACAAAATAGACCATACAACATGTGAGGGAGGTAACAACAAAATGCAATAAACCGGACAAATCAAGAGTCAAAAATGGAGTAGTCTTAATAGATGTTTTCCCAAACAATTTATATATGAAAGGCCTAACGAGTGCACATAAAAGCGAGGCATGTAATTAAACATAGACTAGCTTTTTGCCATGCAACCAGCGAGAAGCATAGAAACAACTAAGAACGAGGCTCTGTTGATAACGATAGGTTATCAGGTGTGGTCGTAACCTCATCATTATCTCACGCTTCTCTTGAACTACTGTCACCTTTTTTCTTCGTTAGGGCATACCTCTGCGCTTGAAGACTTCGACAGCTCTGACATTTGGAAGAATAACCCTTCATGTGCAACACAAGGTACGTGGTGAGCTACGCCGTGACAAACTATTTGCAAATACAGAAGCACAATCCAATGCAACGACAGACAAAATGTCTCACCTTCGCCCCAAAGTCAAGCCATTTCTTGAAATTCTTGCATCCCTTACACCACTTAATTTGCAACCCCGTCTCCGCGAAAACCCAAACTGCTGTATCACAATTGTTACACACACCCTTATTCTGTTTAGGCACGGGGAATTCGGAATCATCACACATTACACAATTCCCGAAATAGCGAGCATTGGGGAAATTGACAAGGCTGGAGAACATGGGGACTTCAGCGAGGATGGAGGCTTCGTCGCTCTCACACTTAGGCGGGAGGGGAGGCTCCATCTTGATACAGGGCACAGATTCAACAGTTCGGTACTTGGTTGTGCGGTGCATCTTCACTTGCTTCTGTTTGGAGAATTCTTTCTCTGCCTTGGATTGATTAACTTGGGCTTTTAGTTCCTTTGCCGAGGTACCCTTTTCATCTTTGGCGGCAGTGGCATCTACTGAGGCCATGGTAATGCTGGCTTTGTCGCTTTTTGTTTCATCCCCCCACTGGAATTTGATGCTGTTCAAAAGATGCCGCTGCGTGGAGTTCAAGTTCGATTGGTGATGCTTCTGGAAAAGAGTCCACTTTGCAAGGACTTCGTATGACGGCTGATCGAATGGAACATCACAATGGCCATTTAAACGTTGAAATTGTTTCAGTTCAAGATATTTTGCCATCCATCGTTCAAGAGCGTCTCGTGAGGCCGCAGAAACTGCAGCTACGGTAGGGGCTGCATTTGTTCCAGGTAGAGTGGGTGGAGGCCCCGGCACCGATGTGGATTTCCCCCTGGGCATCATGTCAAACGCATTCAGGAGATGCTTGCTGCGACTTTCCACCTCACTTCGAGCCAACATCGAGATCTCCACTGCCTTGAGGAAACATTCGTCAGAGTCCATTGCGTGAAGTCTACATTGGATATGACCCATGAGATCTTCCCAGCTGATTTCTCCAAGCCCCTCTGCCTCAGTCTTGGCTCGTTTTAGGCTGGGGAGGGAGTTTTGTCTCCCAAGAGGCCTCCCGCGACGTTTTCGTAGCAAATTTGTTTCTGGTTCGGATAGGCTACCAGCAGCTTGTTCTTCTTCCCCTGAAGCGTCCTGGTCTTGCTTTTCGTTTTCGGATTCCAACGACTCCTCCACTGCGTCAGCTTCATTTACATCCCCGTCTGCCACTACTTCCTCCCCGGGATTCTCATGCCCACTTTGTCCAGGTTCTAACAACTCTCCTGAGTCAACAGGATCATTTTCGTCCGATTCAACAGGCTCATTTTCATTAGTGTCTGAAAACGGTTCCAAAACCTCCTGAAGAGAGTCGTCTCCCCCATTTACCGTCGGAAGGGGCTCAGCCGCTGCTTCCTCCATTGGCACTGCTTCGCTCGTTTCGTACTCGACAGAAACCGCGACGCTCAAGGACTGCTGAATTTCGTTGTTGTCCAAGTCGATGCAATATTGGTTGCCGGCAGTGGTCATGTTGGAAGACAGCGCCCCGTTGAAGCGAGTTGTTTGGTTTAATGAGCAGCGATGGTGGTGGCGACGGATTCAAATATTAAGCGAGTGAACGAATGATAATTTTGGAGACGAACTGGTTGGTCGTACGTAAGGCGTCGCTAAACTTCGATTTTATATCTAAAACGGCAACGGTAAGAAAATACTAATTCCTCGTTATATTTACTTTCTTGTGACGAGCTAATTCGCAGTGAACCTCGGAAAAATTTCTATTCTCGAGTGATCTCGATTAATCATTCTAATCATTGCTGTTTCAACCGGAAGTACCATACCATACCATACCATACCTATTAGATAGTACGACTATTTTGCTGTCCACGCACTGTAGGTGTCATAGTAGATTACATTGGGTATTACTTGTAGGGTAAATACTAATTCCTCTTTGTGTTGCTTGTTGCAGTGTTCAGTCAATGGTTCAAACTCAATTCTGTGTTGTGAACCATAATTTTTGCTGTCAAATCAACAGACAAAAATGACCACAGATCTTTATCTATATACTTCAACCCCAAATGGCGTATTCTTCGTGAGTTCACGCAAACATATCCAATCTACACAGAAAAAGACACAATTTGGCATGAATTCCCCTCTGCAGCCATCCAATTGGGCTTGTTTGGAATCGGCTAAAAGAGCAGCTTCCTGTTGTCCAAGTTGGTACGAACCCGACCAGATTTCCTTGATTCGCTAATGGACTGACATGTTTAGAAATGAAAATTTAGCACCGGAGTTCGGGGAAATCAGTTAATTATTTAGCTGATATTTTTTCAGTGCTAAACCTACTTTACAAACCTAGATTAACATGAAAATCTGACCCTGCGAAGGCGCTCTGAACACTCCAGAGTGTGTATTGTAGCATTGTGTGTGTACACAATCTTAATATGTCATAATAGGACACCTCCAGAGGATGTAAAACAAAATTGAGGTTAAGTATTATGGTACTCCAATGTTTCTTAACAATAATATCATGATAACAATTCACATTCTTCAGTCCATCACATGCCTACCAGGATTTGTAATAGCTGCTATACCTTAGGGTTTATGCAGTAATTCTCGTGGTTCTCATGCTAATTATTATTGGATGATTTCCAGCGGATACACAAACAGACACAAGAGCAGGGACCAGTTCTTTAATTACCGTTAATCAAGAAATGAAAAGCAAATCTAGAAAAATCTCCAAAAAGAAAACGGAATTCCTTATCATTCCCATGTAGAAATAGTACAAAAGAAAACTTTCCACGAAACAAAACCAATTCCCAATTTACTTGCCTACAACAGTAGATAGTTACATTATTTATGCCTTGTGCACAAGATCTAGACTTTCTGGAGAAGATATACACAGTTTTTGATGAAATTTCTGTAAAATAAATCTAAACTACTCTTTTCCTAAAAAATGAAGATATTAGATTTCTAAGACAGAATTAGACTTTTGAAATTAGATAGATAAATCTCTTCTAGGCATTGATCTTTCTAAAATATCTCCTTTCTACATCAAATAAATTTCTGCATTCTTTTCCACTTTCTATTGTGATCTGTTAGGTGACCAAGGTTGTATGATTGATTTTTATTTTACTTTCTAAATCAGATTTAGATGGTATCCATTCTTTGTAGGTCATTGCTAACCAGTGGTGCTTATTCCCATATTATTGCTAGCAGTTGCTGCACGATTATAAAGCTATACAGAAGAAATATGTTCAAAACAGAGGACGATGAGGTTTAAAAATAGGTGGCTTTTCTAAGTAGTTTGGTCAGTGGGCATGCACACCTTGCATGCGAATGCGACCATTTTGGACAGAAGACATAGTTTTGAAGGTAAGCAAACATTAAAACATTATGACTACCCATGTAAGTCATATAAAAAATGAATTATTTACATGTAATTATGCGTATTTACACTGTTGAAGTGCCTGTAATGGTCAATGGGGAACGAGGTGTCTCACATGAGGAGGAGAAGGAGGAAGAGGAGGAGGAGGAGGAGGAGGAGGAGGAGGAGGAGGTGGTGGTGGTGGTGGAAGAAGAAGAAGAAGAAGAAGAAGAAGAAGAGAAGAAAATTTGGCTCGGTTTCCAATTTTGAGAAATTCTTGAGAGCACATAGTATAAGACCCTAAAAATGTCATAAGATAGATACATTTGAATGGTTCTTATGATCCGTGATAAGCTAGTGGAGCATATACGGTGAAAAATAAATGAATATTATCGATTTACTTCAAGGTAATGTTTTAGTACTGTATCATGCCTCTTGCCATGTCATTTCTCTTCCTATGTTGTGCTAAACATATGTTTGAGATGTGTTGCGAGGTTTGGCAACATCAGTGGTTTTCAGCAACCATTTTGAGTTACAATGAGCAGCACACATGAACTTATTGCTATGATATGAAGAATCTAACTATAAAGCATTTAGAACAGCAGGGGTCTTTTCAAAAGGTGAAAAACAAGAATGTCAGCAGTCAGCAGTTCTTGCATATGGGTCTTATAATCCATGGACTCATGCTTAGTGATATCCAGTAGATTTGTATTACATGTACCTAACCACACCATCCATAAATTGTCCAGGTTTTGGTGGATAATCAATGTTCCTGGTGTTCCCTGAACCCTACCACAACGGGTCCTTGTCGTGGGTTTGGAGTCACGAGTAACCTACGAGTACCATACTTACACACAATATTCTGACAGCACGCTTGTACACCTCACATTCACCCAACGCAATAATCCTTATCATGTGGCTTACCACAATGGGATTAATTGCCGCGTCAACGTGAAGACCATGTTCTCGGTCCACAGACGCAATACTGAGCCGCAGCTGCCAACACCCTCTCCTCCATAACAAGGCGCGGCAGCGACCGCAAGCGCAGGTCAGTACCTTCCCTCCTTTGCTTGCTTTTGACCTTTTTTGCAAGCTACAAAATTATTTTTTTCAATTAAATTGTTTTTCCCCCTCCACCGGCCATTGGAAACCTTCAACCACAGAAACTGTTGCCAGCCGCCACCAGCGCCCTCTTCTCCATCACAAGGAGGAGCATCGACCGCAAGCGCAGGTCAGTATCTCCCCTCCTTTGCTTGCTTTTGAACTTTTTTGACAGCTACTAATTCAATTTTTTCAATTAAATTGTTATTCCCAATCCACGGGCTACTAGAAATCTTGGCCCAGAGAAACAGTTGCCAGTCGCCGCCACCATCGCCCTCTTCTCCATCACAAGGAGAAGAAGCGACCGCAAGTGCAGGTGAGTTACTCCCCTCCTTTGCTTTCTTTCCAACTTTTTTTGACAGCTACTAATTCAATTTTTTCAATTAAATTGTTATTCCCCATTCACGGGCAAGTTGACATCTCTGCCCACAGGAACAGCTGCGAGCTGCCGCCACCAGCGCCCTCTTCTCCACCACAAGGAGAAGAAGCGACCGCCAGCGCAGGTGAGTTACTCCCCTCCTTTGCTTGCTTTCAAACTTTTTTGACAGCTACTAATTCATTTTTTTCAATTAAATTGTTATTCCCCATCCACGGGCAAGTTGACATCTCTGCCCACAGAAACAGTTGCCAGTCGCCGTCGCCATCACCCTCTTCTCCATCACAAGGAGAAGAAGCGACCGCAAGCGCAGGTGAGTTACTCCCCTCCTTTGCTTTCTTTCCAACTTTTTTGACAGCTACTAATTCAATTTTTTTCAATTAAATTGTTATTCCCCATCCACGGGAAAGTTGACATCTCTGCCCACAGGAACAGCTGCGAGCTGCCGCCACCAGCGCCCTCTTCTCCACCACAAGGAGAAGAAGCGACCGCAAGCGCAGGTGAGTTACTCCCCTCCTTTGCTTGCTTTCAAACTTTTTTGACAGCTACTAATTCATTTTTTTCAATTAAATTGTTATTCCCCATCCATGGGCATGCCCACAGAAACAACTGCAAGCCGCCGCCACCAGGAGTTTGGAGTAAACATTGCAGAGCTGACTGATCTTAGTCAGAAATGTGTTTTTAGAGCGTGGTTAGAGGATTGGGAGAAACCAGTGCTTAAAATCAATGATCCTGTTGCTGAAGCAAGGTTGAGGGTTAAGTATCAAGGCCTTGTATTTTTTGATCCCAATAATCAAACTATTTAGTCAGTGTTTTCGGTTAATCTGGAGTATGGCAAAGGGCAGGATGGGGGGTGGTGTGTGATTGGAGTGTGCACTGATGAAGTGTATGATGATGAGCCCTTCATTGCTGGTGATATGTTAATTGAGATGATTGCAGCAACCCAACAAGAATCACATATTCAAATTGTGTACCAGACAGAACAGGGGCAAGTGTAGTAATCAAATCTTAAATGTTCAATCTTAATGAGTTACTTTTGGGTTATAATGATATGGGAATATTTGTAGACTACCATAAAAACTTTTTTGCCCATACCATATGTGAGTATATCAAGACAAATACATATCACCTACATATATCTGAAATTATATACAGAGCACAAAAACCAATACTCATGCAGGCTTTGCTTTATTAAATGCCATCATGTGTAGCAAAAGGACATCATGTGATTCAGTCTTGATGTTTCCCTGCTAGATGTGATGTGATGCGTACTGCCGTTGATAATTGACCCAGATATGATGTGATGCAGGTGGCAGTCAATAATTGACTGATTGCTTATTTTATCAGCCACAATTACGTGCTGTACAAGGCTTCCAGCTTGGGGTGTGGTGCTGAGAATGATGTTCTGTTCATCTGCCAATGCATACATAAATAGTACTTATCTGTAGAAGTATGGCTACATATTAATGTTAAACAATTTTGAGTTATATATTTTGTGCGTAACAATAGATGGACACTGGTACAGTAGGAGTAAATGTGTACTATACTAAAAATTACAATAAAAATACCTTAATCAACCAAACAAATCTGCATCCTCTCGTGTCCTCGGTGTCCAGATTTTGTTGTCCTGTGTCCTCATTTTAAAACGAAAAAAGACGCAATGTCCAGGACGTGTCTAGGACGTGTCCAGGACGCGTCCAGGACATGTCTGCAGATGTGTCTTTTTGGACAATTCTTGGACGCGGACGCCGCAGACATGTGAAACTAAGTCCAAGGGCTCCATTTGGAAAATTTGGAACCTCCAATCAATCAATCCCATGGTAGTTGAGTGTATCTTATGATGAGTAAATTGGTTTGTATTTTAATGAACTTTGCATCTCTTTCACAGGTGTCAAGCTGCACCAAAAAGTGAAATTTCTTTTGTGGCAGGGTATCTCGTCATTTTAGCTAGGTCTTAAATTTTGTCAGTCAACTATATTCACTTGGGAAAAGTGTGGAGAATCATCTATTTGCAGGGGGCTATAGGTCAAATTACCTAGTTATAAGATTTTTATCTCTAAATTTTGGCGGCTTATATGGGGCATGTACTCCGCATGCCCAACACTGGCCAATCATCTGAGACATCAATTATGGAGGTGAAAGAGTTCACTCATCAAGTGTACAATCTCCCCCCCCCATGTCCTTCCTAAGTTGCATCCCTGTCACTCAACTGAATGACTATTTCTGCATTGTCAAAGCAACAATGTGCCATTAGAAAATACCTTGACATTCTCAGATTCCCCAAAACAAGAATCACACACTTCACTGACAATGGAGTTGTGACAATTGCACCTTTTTGAATTCTTTTTATTCTTCCTGTTTGATATTGTATTATGGGGGAAGGGGGCCATTGGAAAATGCCATCCCAACCCAAACCTAACCCATGCCTCCAAACCCATCAAAAATTGGGCCTCCTCCATCATGACAGTATCAACCCTATCTCCACCACCACCCCCTCCCTCCGAACCCTCACAGCAGCTGCCGACAACAATGGAGATCAAAACTGCATCACCAGCACCAGTTTCTTTGTCACACCTTTGAAAAGCATGACACTTGTCTGCAACAATTGGGAATTCATCCAGCAATTTACATTGCGTGAAGGTCTCAAGGATGTGACAGAATGGATGCCATCTTTTGGGGCTTTTGATATGGTAGTCACTGTGTGGAACATCTCATGTTTTGTTATAGCCACAAGATGAAAATTCTTTGGGAATCTCATGAGTTCCAAGAATATGTTTTAGAGAGAGGATTACATGTCATTTTGTGTGTGGGGGAGGTGTTGTTTAGGACAGGGTTGTATCATGTTCTTGAGAAGGATGGAGTATGGGCCATTGATAGAGTAATGTAAAGATTGGATAATCCAAAGACATCACAAATGAGTGGGTCAAGGGCAAGTGGTTTGGGAGAAAGTTTGCTTGGAATCTGAACATGGCTCAAAATACAAACATGGCCACTCGCACAACTACAGCATCACCCAATCAACAACAGGGCATCATATTTTCAGGACTCAATCACATGATGCAATCATGAGGTATAAAACTCCTAATCAGCTGCTCTAGAGACTTAAAGGTCAATAGATAGAGGGTTCAAATTAATAAAACCCAATTTACTTACTTGATTATGATTGATTTTCAATATGAATCCTCAATTCAAGAGAGGAAGAAGTATTTCATGTCACTTAATTTGTGATCATCAAAATGTTTTGCTGATACCAAAGATGGTGGATAATTCATTTCCACTTGAATGTTTGCCACTCATTAGGTTGCTTGCTTGTGCTTAGTACAAGAGCAATATATCATTGTCACCTTATCTGGGCAAAGAAGAATGAAGGGATCAGTTATATGGAACCCCGTGTCTTTGTCAGACGGAACAACCTACTTTCATCAGACAAAGCATTTTTGTCAGTTGGCTGTCAGTTTGGTGTCCAACTGACAATATTTTCAAGAAAAGGTATCCACTAGATAATTTGTTTTCAAATTTTACGAGGCAAAAACACATTTCGTCAGACAAAATTACCAAAAAAGTCAGAGAAAATAAAAATAATTCACATGCTTACACTAGTAAACAATGTTTCATATGATGGAATCACGCAATTGCAACATGATAAAAGAGAGAATCAAACCCTGAACCACAGATTTTGCTACGATGATCTATACTGCAGAGCCTTAGCACAGCTGACAGCAAGAGATTTTTTGAATATATAAATGGCAAATGTTATTTCGTAAGTTGAGTTTAAAACAATTTCCGGTCCAATTGGAAGCAAAATGGGATACCTTTTATGTTATATTCACGTCTGTATTTGAACATACCCCCGGTCTGTTTCATCAGATGAAACACATAACTAATTTGTTTCAGTCTGAGGAAGTCATGGGGTTCCATATAACTGCCCACGTAAAAGTTTCATGAAGTATTACAGTTTACAGTCAACACTTTTTAAAAGCGAAATGTTGTCTGATGTTGTTGTGATATCTGGTCAAATTATAAATTGAATTAAGGAAAACCAAAGAGTATAATGATCATAATAGCACAGAAAAGGCAGTCTTTCTGTTACGTAATGGTAGCAAGTCTTGGCGGTTTATTCTATGTGCTCTACAATGCATTATCCCCAAGGCATCTGTGGTATGCCCCATTTTTTTCAAACCTGCACTTTTATCAGGAGAAAAAACAGTAAAAACCTGCAATATACCATGTTTGCTGCTACTGTACTCATTGGTTTATGATTATTTTGAAACGCCATTTTGGCTGTAGATGAGATACTTCCCAATGGGTTTTTGATGCATTGTAATTACACCTATACTCACAAGTTCCTTACATTTCATAATCCTCATGATCATAATCCTCATGATCAAGGTCTGTGCCAGGTGTACCATCCAGAGCCCGGACAAGGGATGCAGCGGATCTAATGCTTAGTTTGGCATTGGCATGGTATAAACTTAAAAGAATGAAAGATAAAAAATAAAAATGCAACGGATTCTGATCTGGAACCCATTGACAATAGAAGTACTAATGAATTCCAACCATTTAAACCATCTGGATTAATTGTTGCACTATTGGATACTACATTTGATTGTGTAATGCAGCCCAATCGTTTGCAATTGGTGCATATTCATTGATATTAACAGAGCAATAACAGTTGAAGGGGCAATGGCAGTACTATTGCTTGACAATAGTTGATGACTGCAATGCAGTAGTTGCAATGGGATAATGCAGTCTACACACAGCAACTGGAGGAGTGAGATAAAGTTACGTTTTTATCTGTATGCTATCAGTGCAAGGCTATGCACATACAACAATGTGCATAACAACCACTTTGTGGTCAAAAATCATCATGAAAAGGGATGATCCAGGCAGTATCCAGCTCCAGAACTTCCTAACTGTTGTGGTGGTCCAATGATGTCCTCTTGATACTGCTAATGTTCCAGTGAATCTCTTGGATCAGGAACATAACCTCATCAAGGAAAAATAAGGCTAATTTTGATTATGAATGTGACTAGTTCCTGGGGTGACTTCTTGGACTACATCACTCACAGCCATTCCTGGGGCAACTTCAAAGTCCCCGCTGATGATGTAATTTGTGCATGGGATGGCTTCATGGTATTCACACTTTGCTAGGATTTTTCTATTATATTTGAAGAATCATCATAGCATGACAATCTTAATAGTCTATGATATGCATTATGGAGGCCATGGGATTGACATTCCCCCTTTTCCAATGTTCAACTCTACTTCGACAAAGACCAAAAAATTCTGAATGCTCTAACGTGGCCCCCAAGACAAATTTCAGCTATAACTCAGCAACCATCCCAGATTGACCCAATTCCAAATTACTATCAGATATCAGATTACAAATCCATCATGCCAATACCCTACTATATGGGCTGTTTACCAACACTGGCTCTATGAAAAATCAACCAAGAAGTTGGCCTTCTTGAAAGTCAATTACCTTGCTTTATCATGGCCCAGTATTAAAGAATGAGTATGGTGATTAAGTATCCATTCCACTCAAAATCCCTTTGCCATTGCTGAAATCTGTGGTTCTCAGCCCTCTGATAAACAGATCTTTTGGAGACAATTGTTGTGTCAGTTGCTTGGTGAGATCAGCCAGGTTTAGTTTTTTTAAATGACTAGCCAGCTGAGATTTACAATTGAAAAAGCATGTGATATAAGTGAAGATAATCAAGAACACTAGCAAAATGTTCACAAGAAAGAATAGTTATTGCTTGTACGTATTATTGAAGGCAGTCATGAACTCGTGTAAATAATTAAGGTCTACTATTTGGATGGTTTTTTTGACTGAATTGTATACAGTGGCACCCCTCTTTAATGAAATTGAATTTAATATGGTGCTGTCCACCATAACTTGTAAGAATAATCCCACACCCTATCCCACGGTATGTATTATGCCCTTACAATTTGCGGAGTGCATTAGCTGCAGAGTTTATAATAGATGGTCTGGTATTTGAGCAAATCAGCATACCCTGCATAAGTTGGGCCTCTGCTTTGGCAAAACATGTGATTTTTGTATGTGCAAGGAGTATGTTTATATGGGTTGAATATGGCCTCAAATGAGGAGGACAGTGACTGTATCCAGTCTTGTACCAAAATTGCCCCAAATAGCCAATGCCTTCTTGTGATAAACCTTAGCCAAACAGTCTTCCTTTGTATTTTGAACCGGGAGGCATCTACTGAGAGGGGGCTGTGTAGCACTACTCTTACTCTCATGTTTTTTTCGTGTTGCTCCATAAGGAACTCATCACACAAACTAACAGATTGCTGCAGATGAAAAAAGAATGCAATGAATGATGGGTCGTGCCAAAGCAAGATGATGGACTGTCGCCATATCAATGTGAAAGGATGTGCTGGGATGAGAGAAGCAAAAGATCTCAAATTCTTTGATCATATACCCTGGTAAGATATTGGTGTGTTGGGTATGATGGATGCATTTGGGATTGGCCCTATTCCAGTTGATTCCTGAGTTGTGACCAAAAATTAGTTGCAAAGGCCATGGTGGAGGGATTAAGATGATTTTTATTTGTGGGTGGATGGTTATTGTTTTGGATTAGGGTAAACAGTTGAGAAAAGGGGGTCCGTGACTCCCATGGTCTCCATATTAAGTACCTATACAAAAGGTAATCATGATGAATTTAGACTTTTCTACATCAGGCACTTGGGCTTTGAAAAGATCTCATTGAATCAACACCAAACTTTAATTGGGACAAAGACCCTACCCATACTCGTCAATTATCATTTACTTGCATATCCGGTGCTGCAATAATAATCAATTGAATTGATCAAGTGATCATTCACTTGTGATTTTGAGTAAAGAAGTCTTTCCTTTCAAAGCAAGTTTTGTCAACAAATCATGTATCCATTCAAATGACCAGCCAAAAATCATGACTCTCCTCACAGAAGCACCCAAGACGTTTTCCGTCCCTGTTAATTGGGACTCCACTCAAACCACCCTTTGATAGCATGACCCGTAGGAAGACAATCCTGGGTGGACTGACACCCCAAGAGTGTGAATGGAAAATAGGCACAATTAGCTTCAAATTCCATACATTTGTGAGAAGAATAAACTCCAAGAGGTGGAAGTACCACTGTATCACATTGCCTCAAAAAACCTATCATGCCGCACATCTACACCAACAGCTACTTGAGCCTATTTTCCTGCTTCTTCAACAGCTCACATGCAACCAGTTGACCGAGAAAGATGGTTTTCTAATGACAACAATCTTGGAAGTCACATCTCATGTCTGTGTCCCTAAATGTGGCAAGGATATTGTTCCACAAGGTGTTTGGAAGCTCCTTGAAACTTGTGAATACATTTAGAAGACAGTCCAAACTGATTGCAGACAGCCTCAACAAAATGGGCAAAACACACCCCTTTAAATTTGATAGGCATAAGATGGTGTGTTTCAATGAGCCCCATCCCAAAGAAGAACTACACTGATGAAAGGCAGTGCAAATTTTGCAAGACACACAGGAGAATGCATGCAACTCACAACGTGTCTGACTATTGCATGTATGAGAAGGATGGTGCTTGTAGGAAAAGGCCAGGATGGCAGCACCGACAAAGCCAACAAGCCAGCAAATGCGTATGCCCAGCTTTTCCATGAAAGTTGCAAAGCTTGAAAAACCAAGCAAGAAACTCAAAAGTGGCTTAAAACAGAAAGCGCAAGCATAATAGCAAGAATACAGATTCGAACTCCTCCTAAGGATCAGGTCCAGTATTGTAGCACTAGGGGGCTTAAACAGAAGTTACAGGTGAATACCCCCCTAGTCAGTCAAAAGATACCAAAACTTTGAATTTGGATATAAACTCAAATTTGAATAATAAGTCATTCGAGGACACAAAGAATTGTCCAAATTAAAATCGGTCCATTGCCTTTTAAGTAAAAGAACTCTCTGCATCGCAAAAAATATTATTTTTACTGATATTTAACTCTTGGCAATAGTTGAAACCTTTAAAGAGTTTAAAAGATGAAAGGAATGTGGGGATGACAAAGGTCTTTGCAGGCCACAAAAACCGTACCCAAGATGCTCTAGTGTTGACTTCTGACAGAATACATTATTCAAGGCTACTCCTTGAGGAGTATGGGCCCAAACTCACACAAAATCTAGCAACTTGCAAAGCATCAAAAAATTGGTATTTGAAAACTGTAATGAACAAGATTTTGTCTATACCCTCACAGACATGGAAATGGCAGAATCACAGCAGTGTGATCCCTTACTTGAAGAACTAGCACAATGACAACACAACTTCAACACTCAACTCATTGGAGACATTGAGGCACTGTACAAAGGTAATACAATGCTGCACCCCAGCTTTCTACATCACTGATCAATAAGTTGGTCCCTCCACTGTGTTCAAGCCCCATGGGCCACATGCCTCAAAGAAATTCTATATGCCAAAATCTACTGGAAAAGTATGCAAATATCATCACATCATATTCAAGAACTGTCATGAATTTGAAGTGAATAAACCACACAAACAAAATCACAACTATGGCAAAGCACCTACCAAGCCTGCAATGTAAAACACTTGCAAGACACTTTGTGCCAACCTAATTGCACAGTACACTCTCAGAGGTAAAAATGGAACAGAAGTTGTTTGTAAGTGTTTAACTATGACTGGCTGCACAATAAGCTGGCCCAGAGCTGTAAAGTTGTCAGTGGTAGATGATTCTGCCATTCCCATGGGCACTCAAGAATACACAGAGTTATGTGATTACAACATTGGTGATGTCTGTTAAGAAAGATGGCATCCTGGCCAAATCAGAAAGTCAGCAAGAATGTAATCCTTGGGCTATCACATCAGTTGACATTTATGGGACAATTAGGCTTCATTGAGTATCAAATACAAAAGATAGAATATTAGAAGAGAAACAACCTTCTTTGAAGAACTAAATAATACAAATCAAAACCACTCTTATTTTTCATGTTGACATAAATCTTACATCTCAACACACATCATCTTACATGCTTTTCTGCTATTTTTTCCTCTTCTAGAGATTTTTCACATGGGACCATAATTCTCCAGTACTGAGGGCAAGTAACACAGGCCAAATATCTACCTAGACAGCCTAAGTATCCATGAGGATACATACGTAGTATACATGTAACTCTCATTAGTTTTGGAAACTACCAGTGCAAAATCAGAAAAAGTCTGATGCATCATCTTGGCAAGTCAGTTTCATCTGGTCAACCAGAACTTCAAGAGGTCCAACAAGCCAGCTGAGCACCATGTCATAAAACAGAGTCAGGCAGAATTCTGCACCACTTGGGCTCAGCAGGAATTACAGGGCTCTGCAGCAGGACCCCTGTAGACAACATACTGCAAGAATATAATTATCATGCAATTTACGTGATACAGACACCTATTATGATTTGTAAAAATATTTTCAAGGTTGCTACAAGTTATTTTAGTAATACTCAAAAAATACAATTAAAAGAATCGATAAGCATCAATCATCATTTCTCAGTAGCAATTTAATCTCATGATTCTATTTTCATCCATTTATAACCTCCTGACATAGGTCAGGTATTGACATGCCCTTTATGTAGACAAGCTATTGGATACAGTATTTTTAATGCCAATTGGATGATTATTGCAGATCTGCATTAGTCATAGCAACTAGTCCAGATCTGGACTGATCATTGCAATGTCAAGTCTCTGTAGAACCCTGGCAGAACCATATCTCAAAAATAGAATTATCATGCAATCTACATGATAGTCCCTTTATAATTGATTGATGTGAGTTAACATAAGTCAGTTGTAAATTAATTCCTCGATTTTTCTTTTACAATCTACAACACATCTACACATGTATTTCTACCTAATCCATTCTCTAAGTTAAAAATGGCCACATAATTTACTTAATTTGATCTACTTAGCAATTTTTACCTCCAATGGGTTTAAGTCATGTATTAGGAGCTTCTTTGTTTTCTTGCAGGCCTGCAAGGTTCACTCTTCAGTCACAATACCTCAAAGCTTTCACTGTTTCCTGATTATTTCACAATATATGTCATTTTTGTCATTGTGCAGGGAAAGACTTAATACACCAATGAGGCATCCTGGATAGTAACCACTAGATTCCATTACTTTGTTTGAGCCAGACTTTGGGATGAGCTTTCAATTAGGAGATGTAGTAGCCAATGAGACAATACCTATGACATTTGTCAGGGACATGGCCTTGGACAATTCAGTATAGTATTCCAAATGGTTTAGAAGAGATAGAGCTCATGGCAGTGTGGAAAGATCACAAACAATTACCACAGTAACTGGTGGTAATCACTTCTGGCATGGGGACCCCTCAAACCTGCAAGAGGGATGCCACTAACTCCTCTGCTATACTGAGCAATAGCTACTCCAGTCAAACTTGAGAGAAGAGACAAGTCATCTAATTGGGACACAGTACATGAGATAGCATAGGATTGCAGTGCCCTCATCACCTGGACAAATCTGGCGAGGCATACTCGAAAAGTGCTAGGCGGGTAAGGACCCTAAGGAACCTCTTGGTCTGCAATTAATGAAACACATTCCAATTACTGGAATCATCTTCAAGCTTATTCACAGACTCAGCTGATCAATTCCAAGAGCACCACAATATCAAATCTACGACCCTCCAGAAAAACAACAACAATGAACACAACAAGGTGGAATGGAGAAAGTCTTGATACAGATAAATGCACAGCTGTTCAATTCATCCAACTCTAAAGAAGTATCACTATCAAGAAGTGCAGACAATGAGTCCAACAGAGGAACAAACGGATCACTGGTTAAGCTATGTTTTTGATAACAACAGAGCACCTGAAAGTGCGGTCAAAGATGGAGAAAGAGACAGCATCAATGATATGAAGGCAAAGAGTCACAAGCAGACAAGGTGGCCTGAATGACAGGGACAACAAATGGGAGGAATGGGGATGATGTAGGGGACCCCAACTGCCAAAAAATATACACTGCAGCTTGACTTGGTAGAGCGATCTGCTCCATTGGCGACAAGCACCAAGGCTCTTCAAATCCTAGCTTTTCCAGATTTGCAAAAGAGGGGCATATGACACATGCACAAAGACATTGAGCATGGATGCCCATGACCCACCTCTTTATAATGGCCTGAGGTGTTCTGTCTCCATACAATCTTTCCAAATTAATTTTTATGATCTCGGACTAATCTCCTCTGTGATGTCAACCTTGGGCTGAGTTATTCATGTTCCATTGTTCATGGGTTCCCCAAAACAGTTTGCACTCTCCACATCGCTGCAGGGGTTCAAACTCATGGACAATCAACAGTTGCCAAGAGATGTCATCATTCAACATAACCAAGTCACAAAACAATACCCAACAAGAAGTACAAATTAATGAAGAAAATTAAAAATGCATTAGCTGGTAACATTGACATTGTCTCAATAACTGATATGTTACATATCATGGTGTTATTTTGTCAATCATGGCCAATATGAAACTACAAAAAGCGCAAGATATTGCGTTTTGGTGCTTCAGCAACACTTATCTGAAACAAATGAGAAAGCCATGTGGTTTGGTACCACATAAGTTCATTTGCTTTTCTGCCATTGATTGATTGTTGTATTAATGTCAATGGATGGCTAGAAGTATAGATGGGGTATTAGCGACAATAAAAATCAACTTTCATTGGTCTTTTTCTGACCTCCTCTCCATTTCACAATGATGGCCACAATGTAACAAAAGCTGCATGGTGCAAATGTTGCAATTTCTCCTAAAAACTGCAAAATGGGCCAAACGAAGCAGGATGATTGTCACAGGTGATGTCACAATGATGACAATGGTGGAGGAACTCGTTTTGTGATAGTGATTTTTGTGGAAGGGGTGATGGGACCACAACGGTGGAAATTATCACTGTCGGGGAGTATTATTATGCAATTTTCCATGCGAGTATCTTTTTGTATGTGACGCCATAGTATAAAAGTACAATACCACACTACAGCTAACCTGGTACCTTGTTGCAGTCTCTCACTCTTGCTTTCAAGGCATTGTACCATACTTACTTTGTCTTTCATGCTCTTGCATGATTGTGTGATTGTACAATACATCTATGTAGAAGTGACCTTGTCCTGTGCAACTGTGCTAGAGTCCTGTGGGTGGTTATGATTGAGTTGAGGGTAACAACACTTTTCCATGGAGTTACTACATAGTTTCGAGCAGGTGTCGAGTATGTCGATCTTGGGAAAAGATACCTTTTCTCGGATTTTTGACCTCCCGGCTACGGTCTGCTACGGTTACAAAAGACCGGCAAGACAGGCAAGTTTGCCACGTGGTAGATTTTTGAGCGATTAACTGACGTCAACTGACGACAACTGACGACAACTGACGTCTTTTACATTATCTCATTAATGTGACTAACCAAGTGACGACATAAGAAGGCCCCATGTGGCGACACTGAAGACAAAATGGCGACCCTAAGTGGCGACACTGAAGACAAAATGACGACCCAAGTGAAGGCACTGAAGACAAAATGACGACCCAAGTGAAGGCAGTTGACGACATTTTTACGACCCTTCATGACGACACTGACGAACTTCTTGGCGACACTGGCGACCCCTATGGTAAAACATATAGTGTACGTGTAATTTTTTGCTTTGCCCTTGCTTTTGCATCTGCGAGCGCGACTCGCAACGGACTCAACCATTTGCTCTTCTTCCTTTCTGTCCTTCCCATCATAGCCATCCAAACCAGTGCTCCTTCATCTCGGTTGGTCTTCCGATTGCAAAACCCCATTCTCTAATTCGTTAGCGGTGAAATAGCGCCGGCAAAGCTGAGTATGTTCTCGTTTTCTAGAATCAGAGAAGCTGTTGAGAGCGGAAGTGACAACGATGAAGCATTGGACAACGTTGACGACGACCCCAACCAAGAGGAGGATGCGAGTTGTGGCTGTGAGAGCAGGATTGGGTTTGATGATGGCGATATCAATGATTTTATTGAAGATATAACTGAATCAGAGGCGGAATTGATGGGATATAAAGTGGCGCAACTGAAGATCAAGCTCGCTGAACGAGGCTTGATACAAACAGGAAGAAAACCCGAATTAGTCCAACGCCTCTTGAATCCACAACCACCTGACTTAAAAGTCAAACCAAAAGTTGAGCCGTGGAAGAATAGCAAAGCTAAAGCGCTTCTCATCAGACTGCTTCGGGATAAATCTTCCGCCTTCCACCTTTTATCTCCAGAAAAAGCATGGGAATCATCGGAATGGTTCAAGGCATATCCCAAAAATAGGTTCATAAACAACATGAAAAATCTCAAGAGGGCTTTAGAAGCAAGAGAGCTCATTGTTGCAAATGATAACGAAATTATAGAGGCAGAGATTGATTCTTTGCGTAAGTTAGAGCAGGGTGCTGTACGAGAATGCCCGCAATGGCATGATCATGACGCAGCTCGGCTTCTCGAGGAAGATTTAAAAAATGGTTTAAACAAAGGAACGACCCCACTTGAATTTCAGCAGACAAGAGAAGAGTACCTTACTTGTCCATGTGATGTATTCAGAAAGCATATTTACCAAGAGGAGCGAAAACAGCGGGAAATGCCAATGAAGATCTCAAAACGCAACAACATCGCGGAAAAGCAACATAAACATGCGGTGGAAGAAGAAGCAGCACGTTGGCATGCTGAGCAGGAGCATGATGATTGGGTAAATGAAATGGCTAGTTTGATGGTGTAAAACTGCAGCTGTGTGTTTTGAATTATGTTGAGTCCATTTGAAATATGACAACTGTTAGTCATCATAGAGCAAAAGATAAATTTCATGTAAATCACAATTTAAAATGACATCTTAAGCCCGTATCCTCGATAGTAGTCATTAGATTAGACTTGCCTTTTACCACTGAAGTGGCACCTGCTACCTTGGATTATTACAGCAAAGGCACCTACCACCTTAACTAACTTCGCAGTAAATTTACGCACAGCTCTGATTCCACAATGTAACTAAGCATTCTTTACCAATTAATTTATGTGAGCACACCTCTTGGATTCAGAGGCTCCATATTAGACAAAGCCCTACTGTTTTGTTTCATTGCATCCGTCCTTACTAATGTGCTTGAATCAGTGTAGAAATTTTGACAATTTTCTAGCTTCCGCATAATCCAAGCAATTCTAATTGCATTGTTGATCTCATCTTTCTTCTCAAAATAAACCTCATGAAGCATCATCATATCATCAACATCATCAAGAATACAAATGAATCCATTGACGAACTCCATACAAAAGTCCGGACAAGTTATGTACTCCTTCGTGTGTTGAGTTATTCCACTATGAGGTGTTGGATACTTGAACGTCATTGTCATAGGTCTGCTACCCATCGAAAAAATTATTACGTTTGACCCGGACTGTTGTGAATTTGCCAATCCACCATGAGTCCTCGTCTCTTTTCTTGGATCAACACCAGATTGTATTTTGTTCATGACATCCCATGTATTATTTTCTTGATGAGGTCCCATCTTACGCCCCAAAATCCCATGATAGACACAATTGTATTGCATTAGGTGCCTTTGCTCGCGTGGTAATATTGCAATACGGCCACGCCTCACGCCACACAGCACCTATTAAGGCTTCCTCTAATTTCTTCATCGGTCGACAAGTTATCATGTGCTGTGGAGACTCGGCGCAGGGATATACATAGAGGGTAGTGACCAGCTTGAGGAATCCGGACAGGCAATCGTTTCCATCAAATACATGTGTCCCCCGTGCCACCCTCGAGATAGTTCAACGGCAAGGTTGCTTGGAATTTGCATCATTGTTCAATGGTGCTGTCCCCTTGTGCTTCCAAATCTCATCTAGCCACAAACAAGTAGCTAGACGCACAGCCAAATCTGCAGATGATTCTCCCTCCCTAGGGAACACCTCACGAGGAATCGAGTCATGATTAGCTTGAAAAATGTAAGAGATATTTTTCAAACGTAACATCAGGCTGAACCTTGAACACAATACCAACTGATCAGGGTCAATGCTGTGTTCAATCAGTTTTCTATCGTCTAAAATTTCACTCGCTGTTGACCCTGTCACATCTTCGCCCATCAACTCCTCAGCGGTCAATGTTACTAGTGCCAATGGGTCATCGTCCCATGCCCATGCAAGTTTGGCACCTTCGGGATCCATACCAACTTCATCGATGAGTTTGTTGATGATGGTTGAAATCCGCGCAGGCATCTTCTTGCGCTTAGCATCGAGTAACAATTGCCCACTCCTACGAATTGCTCTAATGTTTGAGACAAATTTTTCTTCACCGGGAAAATCGTTCATGACTTTGTTTAGTGTTTCGTCATCGACATCATGTTTAGGTAGCCCGCCAATTGTATCAGACCTTGAACGGTTTGCTAAGGCTGTTGAATCAACAGTTGGTTTGATGGGTGCGTTGACAGAGGAGAGCAAATTGTATGATGGAGTGGGGGGGAGGGCGATTTTGACCTTAAAGGTAGGTGAACACGAGGTGTTGTCACCAGCACGCTTTTTCTTCTTGACAGTAGCCATATTCCGTGCTGACAGTCCAGCGGGACAAGCTACGATGTCATTGTGGTTCTCAGCTCTCACGGTCTCTCTCCAAAAAATGACACACAGTTAGCAAAGGTAAGAGGCACGATGACACATACTAAATTCCGTGTGTCATATTGTAGCTCTCAGCTCTCGCAGTCTCTCTCCCAAAAAAATGACACAGTAAGGGAAGGTAAGAAAGACGCATTTCCATTATTTGTCTTTCACGTACAGTACCATAGTAGACTACAACAGGCTCTACCCAGTAAAAATACACACAAACTACGTCACCGAGCCGTGTTGCCAAACCCTGCAGGACCCACACCTCCCCACAGCAACAAACCTCAAGCAATACCATACGGAACTGAATAATCTCGTGCAACCAATCGAATTCTCCCATCTTAATCTGAGTTAGTCCTATCTCCCAAAGGCATGTTCAAGTTTCAAGGAAGTGGCCGTAATGACAATAGCGTTCCTTCTCTACCACTTTGTGCTTCTATCGCTCGCGCGGATGAGGCTGTTAACGGTGAAACCGCGAGCGTTGTTAATGAGATTGACGATGATGTTCCTGGTGATGGCGACGTTCCCGACCTTGCACCATGTGCCACTCCTGAAGGAAACAATGATAATGAAGATGTTGGTGGCATTCCTCACCGTAAACGATGCAATTCATCAGGTGCGATCAAAACATTGTCAGACGCATTAGCCAGGATTCGTGAACTAGAACGACAAGTGAAGTCGTTGAAGCAACAATTAGCCAAAGACGATTCATATCAAATGAAAAATCTTCATGCTGAACACCAAGTCCAATATTTGAGAGAAGAGAATGTGTCCGGAAAACACACTTCACGTCAACAACAAGCAATCAGACTCACAGGAAAAGTTGTTGGAATAGGCGATGCGAAGAGTGCACCAACCGCCACCAGTTGGAGGAAAAAAGATGAACCCAGTATCATTTCTCGATACACAATCCCAAAATTAGATGCGAGAATCATGACAGCAGATGATATTCTTGTATACGGCTTGAGTTTTGTTGGATTTGGAGAAGAACATCAACGAGTGGTTATCGAGACATCAGTGCATCGTTTCAAGGCCCACTACGGCCCCGAACCACGGACTGTCAAAGACTTATTGTCAGATTTGTGCAACGAGTTCCCCGACACATCATTTAAGGAACTCATGATGGGTCTAAACTTGTTCAAGTTGTATGACATTGAATCTGTACTTGCAGGGAGATGGAACTACGATGAATCTGTCTGCAGAGACAAGTGTCGGGAAACTACCTGTCGTATACAGTCATTCAGAGAGAGATTAATTGTCTTTGATCCAAGCATTTTTAGACCTGAAGAAATCCACATTATCACACTCGACTGTGTGAACTTTATCACACAAGAATTCAGATTAGACCCACACACAAAGTGGTTCGACCACAAGAGTCATAGTTCTGGCTTGAAGTATGAGTTTGCCATTTCTGTCTGGCAATCTCATTGTGTTTGGATCAACGGTCCCTACCCCGCTGGTCTGTGTCATGATAAGGCTCTTTTTTGCGGAACAAAGAGCATGGAAGAGCCGCCAGAAACCTGGAACAGAGATGCTTTGCTATTTCAAATCCCTGACGGAAAAAAGGCAATTGCTGACAGTGCCTATGAAGGCTTGCCTGAGAAGGTAACAGTGAAGCGACCAGGTCATACATCAAATGTTTTTAGGTTCCTGGACAGGGCTCAGAATAGGCAAGAAACTTATCATAGCCGCTTAGAGAACTACAATATTTTGTATCACCGATTCCGTCATGGAAAGAACACCGAAGACAAAATAAATCTCCACAAAATGGCTGTGGATGCAGTTGCAGTCATAGTGGAATATGACATGAAGTATCACCCTCTCTTTCAAGTGATTTAGAATGTCGATATCTTCACGTATCTTTTATTGACATGTCCAAGTAAAAGTAAACCTTGCATTACATCAAACCATCACTTATCTCTTAGTAAATGTGGCAAGCACCACCACTCATAATAATATACACAGAACAATTATTACTTGGTTAAGTAGGTAAGGTAGTAGGCACCATCACTGTAGATGTTTATCGTACACTCCATCTCACAAGTAGGGGTGCCTAGAGGTAGTAGGCACCAGCACTGTAGACAAGGCGGTAGGTTACCGTTTGAAAACGTTTTTCGGTTTCACATACACATGATAATGTGATCCATTCGTGCGGATTGTTTTTGCAGCGGAAAGCTCATAAACCGACGAAACGTTGCCTAAACCTCGTCTCAATGTGCATCAACTTGATGTCATAAAATATGCATCGTTAACAGACACTTCCATTGTAGACCTCAGAAACAACCTCGTTGATGAATGCAATCACTCAGTCTTTGATTACCCAGTCGTATTCAACACCAAGTATCTAAACAAAGTGGCTTTATCGAACACCCGACGGGCTCTAGACAAGTTTTGAAGGAATCCAAACGGTAAATCCAAGTATCGTCCTCTCGCCTTAGGCTATTCTGTCTACCACGCCTACTACTCAGCGCGAGGATCAACCACACGTTTCCCGGACATCGACATAGGCCTATACGAATCTCAGTTCTGCCAACCTCAAGACAAGTTTCATAACGAAAGCATGGTTGGATTCAGCCATCTCCACAATGTCCGCCATCACGCTGGGTTTAGCTCTCCATCTGCGTCCACTCTACATTCTGTCCCCTCCACGAATAGGACTACCTGAGTGAATCATGCCCCGCTTGCTTCAGCTGCATTGTCCTCTCTCGCCACAAAGGTGGACGTGCGTACAGATAGCTCCGAGCCGAATCCGACACAAGTATTCCAATTCAATGTGAATATACATGGTCAGACGTGCGATTATTACACCAAGAAGGAGTTTGGACAGAATGGACTTTCGTACGCTGGGTTTCCTGGAGGTGGTGGTATCGAGGCTTTTTACGGAAGCAATTTGATAACCGTTAATGATGTGAAGCACAATGCTATGCTCGTGAATGTGTCGACTTCATTGCCTGTCAACAACGCAATGCCATTTACTACGTTGGCCGAAGTTGTGAGCTCTGACACTGTGATAGTCCCCATCATCAGTGGAATGAATCCGGAACTTGCAGACAAAATGATGGAGCAGTTGTCATGTGAAGAGCATCAAATTGGGACAAAGCTTGATAATGTATTTGATGTTCTCAGAGCTTTTAAGGCAGCTTCCCAAGCTCGGGGCTTTACTACCAAGAAACTGGCCATCACTTTTAAGGGTTTGCCACATCAGTTGTCTAACCAGGGGATGCTTCAAGATGATGTAACTCTCAAGGTGAATCCCAGGGGATTGACTGCTACAGTGTGTTCGAATCAGTTCAGCTGTAAAGATAATCTTGATGATGAAGGTGGAGTCACCTACTTCAACGGCACAGGGTAAGCTCTCTCCTCTTGGGTTGTATGTGTTTATTTTGTTCAGCTGCAATAACCCGACTTCCTATCTTGAAATATTTGCTAGAAACTTCTATGTTGTTCCTGTGGTTGCCCCGGACCTCCAACTGGTAACTAAAGAAGTACCAAAGGACCACGTTCAAGTTATGTTGGAGAAGCGCAAGGCTCGAACCGCAAAGCATCGTACTGAAGATACTGAAGTCAGGAGTCTCAATGCTGAATTTGGGCATCTGGATGTTAAGTCCATCAGTGCTGCCTCTCTTTCTCCCTACAACTCTCAAGCACGCACCCCTCTGTCTTCAAGTGACAATGCCGCAAGCAACCAAGCCCTAAGAGAGCAAACAACTGCCAAGTTTAAGAAGTTTGTCAAGGCCAACCCAATGCTAAAAGGACACAATCTTGTGTTTGTTGAAGGCGATGGCAACTGTGCTCCTCGATCTATGGCAGTACATATTTATGGTTCTGAAGGATTGTGGACTCAAGCCAAAGCCCTCGTTGCAGATTATGCTGTCAAGAACTTCCGAGAACTTACCGTCTTGATCGGCATCACAGATAATGAAATTATTAAGATGGCGACGGATGGTGCTTGGCAATCTGAAGTTTTCTTCAAAGTAGCTGCTCTTAGATTTGATGTTGACGTTGTTGTCTTTGCTTTTGGAGGAGAGGATAGAGTGTACCAAGCAAATGGTCGGGCAAAGAACACGTTGAAGCTGTTCTTTTCGAATGGTCACTTCTGTCCCATTGTCAAACGTCCTAATGTGAACAGGTATGTTGAATGAAACTAGTTGTTCCATTATATTCAAATTTCTTTCTGACAGTAACCCTATCTCTTCTAGGCGTCATATGCCGACGTACATTGACGATGAGTTCTCTTCGGAGGATGAACATCCTGGACGTTTGATGAAATCCAAGCATGCCCAGAAGTCCAAGCTGCACCTACAAGCCCGTTAAAAAGCATCGAATGGATACCTACACCACGAAATCCAGACGCTCCCTCCATAAGTATAAATCCTCCTCCTCGTCTTCCGAGTCTGAGAGTTCTGACAATTCCAAGACTTCCAACAAGACTGAGAGTTCCAATGAGTCTAAGAGCTCTAACGCATACAGCACTTCTTTCAGTTCAGAGAGTTCTGATGAGTCAGAGACTACTGATGCGTCCGCGCACAAACCAAAGCGCAAATCCAAGCCCGAAGAGTCCGAGACAGACGAGTCCAAGTCTGGAGGGCCCGAAGAGTCCGAGCCTGAAAAGCCCGAGGAGTCCGAGCCTGAAGAGCCCGAGGAGTCCGAGCCTGAAGAGCCCAAAGAGTCAAAGTCCAATGCAAAGAGTTTTTACTTTACAGAGAAGAATGATTCCAACAAGTTGGCCTCCAGTAATGCTAGCTTGCCAGGGTCTACAATGAAACTTACCTTGCCCGGCTCTACAAGCAAACCTACGGTGACCCCGAATAAATTGGTGCCCGCCTTGAAAACCCCAACTGGGTCTGCTGGCAAAAGATAAGTGACACCCTAGTTAGTTTTTTTGGTGGATTGACATCTTCGACTTATGATGGTAGGGGGCTCAAGAAAATGGAAGTGTTACGGTGGAATTTGATCATGATGAAAGTTCTTTCAAAAGGAAGTAGAGGAGGTACAGGTGGAGAATGTTCGTAATGTTAAAGATGAGCTTGCCGGTGGAAAGCAGAACAAGACTGACAACGAGAAGAAGAAGACAGTGGAGGACAATAGTACTTCTAGTGACAAAGAGGATTCTCCCAAGAAGAAGAGTGGAAAGAAGAAGACAGTTGCGGTCGACAGTGATGAAGATAGTGCTGGTAGAAAGAAGAAGCATAGTGGAAAGAAGAAGACGGCAGCTGTTCGCGGTGATGAACAAGATTCTTCTGTAAAGAAAACGCGTGGACGAAAGAAGAAGATTGCTGTGGATAGCGATGAAGAGGATGGCTCCAAGAACACGAAGAGCGGAAAGAAGATGAAAGAGGCTGAGCCTTATCGACGTAGCCGTAGGCAGACAGCAGCAAGGACCAAAAAGTCAAATTGATCATGGGACATGGGGAAAAGTCGAATTGATTATGGGACATGGGGATATTACATGATTTAGTCGAGTGTCTGTTAGCTTGTTTTGTTTTGTTTTGTTTTGTTTTGTTTTGTTTTGTTTTGTTTTGTTTTTTTTTTTTTTTTTTTTTTTGGAAGTGACTTTATGATTGCCTTTTGTGCTATTATTTGCTAAGAGAGCGTCAAGTCATCAATGAAGAGTAGACGTAAGAGATAAGGTCTGAACTGCTCATAAATATTTTGTGTTGTAATGTATGATGACACCAAATGGGGTGCACTACCTCTACTAACTCCTCAGTCAAATTATGCTGAGAAAACTGAGCGCTGCATCAAAAATGGGCTCAGTTAAGTCATGCTGTCTATCTCATAGTGCTATGAACACACTAATTTAGAGTAGTCAGCTCTCCCTTCTAAAAAACTGTATAGTGTTGATGAGAATTATCAATTAATTTACATTAAATTTGTTCTGTTGTTAAATGTGCTTGGTTTTGTTGTTGTGTTTTGTTGACAGGAGTACTTGGTTTCGCAATCATTAGAAAGCTAGATCCGCAGACAAGAAAAATGAAACTAGATAAAAAGTCCTATCAGAGCCAAATAAATCTAGCGGTTGATCCCCAGAGCCTCTTTTTGTTGACGTGTTCATGTCATGATAGTCACAACATGATAACCTACCATATGTTACAGTGCAGGATGATACATGAGGACAAAGAGACAGTATTCACAATAAATCATAATACTTACATCAACGTTGCCCCCTGCAAATTATTGACCCCCCTACCACCTATTTGAAAGGTTGATTGTTGTGTTTTGTTGCATAACAATATGTATTCTATTGTTCTTTGATGTTCAAAAAGGAGAACAATATCAATAAAAATGGACTCCTAAAAATGCGTTCTTCTCTTATCAATTCACCTGCTAATAACAGGATTTCTTTGATGGCATGGGATCACTCATTGGTAAATGCTCGATCACAGCCAATGGACGTATAATATGTATCCATGCAACGGCAGCATAGTTTGGAGGCATTCACAACTGATGTGATGGCCATAGTTTCTCGATTAATTGTGAGATGAAATAGCGTGAAATTTAAATGGTTGTCCAATCAAAACTTACATGAAATGCTACTGCGTGTTGATCGTGGTGCACCGGCCTTGTAGTTTAACGGCGTGGCCGGTGCCGCAAATGGTCTGGATGGACAGCTGCCGCAGCAGACTCGGCATGATGTCTTGGCATGAGATGATAGTCGATAGGTGAGGGCATTGAGAGTGGTTTTTAAATTGAGACAAACATGACGGACTTACAATTTATCGATGGCAGTAATCAAGGTGTTTGCTCATAATCATTTTGTGTCAGAAAAGGTTGTGGCAAACATCGGGGGATAGTGGGGTGATAGAGGGAGGATTAAAGAGACCGAAATGTGTATTCTGAGGGCCGCTGCTGCGGGAGAGATGACAGCCGACAGAGACGAACATGCCATGGTTGTTGTTGTTTTGCAATTGCAATTCCAAGACATACCGTACGGGCACCACATCGTGGCGCGTATTCACATGACTCCCGTCACCACAACTTCCAATTTGTATGGTCCTATGTGAGAAGCATGTACATATATTATACATGTTTGTCTTCTCCTTCGCTAAGATACATTTTTGACACCATGCTTTAGATATGGTATGGTATGGTACAACCATACTAGCGGTATTAATTATTTTTCATCCGGACGACAAAGGTGAGAGGCCCCAGAGCACCTCTCACAGCAGGCTTTTCAGTGCTGGTGTGAAACTCACTCCCTACGCTGCGTGTGCTGCCTCGGCCTACACCAACATCACAGCAACCCCTCTAAAGCAAACTATTCTCCGCGCAAGGTTGCTCTGATGCCCTCGCCAATCAAGGAGAAGAGGTCTACACATCCTCGTAGCGCAAAAGCTGCAGAGGCATCCCACGAGCCACCAGTTCTTTCCGATTGCGAGTTGATATTAAAGCCAGTAGACAATGTGAGCAAAATTGGAGTGATACACGAAAATTCAGCAAGGGAAAATGCGGTTCTGAAGCATGTTGGACAGGATTGAAGTCCACGTGTCCTTCGGTCAATGATTTTATCGATGAGTTCGCAGGTCGGATAAAGAAAGTGGTAGCAGAGTATGAGGAAGGAGATCCAATCTTTTTAAACCAAGGGGAAGGAAAGGAGAATGATCCCATTGGATCACCATAGTCTTTTTAAGGATGTGCAAGCATTTTTGGATCACAAAAAAGGCACGAAGATGAAAAAGGAAGCTTGGTTCAGCTCAGAGCACTGTTGTTTTCTTGCAAAGTGCTATCAAAAAACAATCTTCGTCTACAGTGATCCATTGGCGGGAACGAAAACAAGGAGATCAACAAAACTTGAGGAGTCATTTCAGGTGACAACTACTGTCTATTTCCACCGAAAAGATGGGAAAGTGCATGTTGAGCTGCTGAAGGAAGGTATTGCTTATCCAACCAAAGGAGCACTGTGCCTTCATCACCAGCTATTTCACTGGCAGTGGCTTGAAACACGGGGACAAATCTATTCAGTCATTCAAGAATGCCCAGCAAAAGGAGAGGCAAAGAAAGCACAGGGTGGTAAGAAACCTTCACCAGCAGCCAAAGCAGACGAGACACAGACAATGGAAACGACAAGTGGGAGACCAGGAGCAAGTGCAGATACTTTTGAAAAGCCAGAAGCCCGAGATAGTTCTGCTGCCGTTGCAAAGATGCTCGAGCCTACCAATGAGCAGCCAGGTACGACAGCAGGTACTACTGAAGAGCCTGAAGTGCCGGAAACGCTGGAGGCTACCAATGAGAAACCAGCTGCAACTGTAGGTACTATGAAAAATCAGAAGTGCAAGACACATCTACTGATGTTGCAAAGATGCCTGATGCTACCTCTGACAAAACAGCAGGGACTGAAGATACGGATGATGCACCAGGTGGTGCTTCTAATTTAGCGAAGAGCAAAGGGGGATCAGGATCCGATGAAACCGGGATTACACCTCCTGTCAAGAGTCGAGTTCGCAAGGAGAAGACAAGAGTCTGTCTTGTCTGGGCTAGAGAGGGCGATGCCAAAGAGTTGCAACCTGGTTTTTTGATTGATGATCATGATAATAATGGACCTGATGGTTTGTTGATAGAGTGGGCGAGTACCGGGCAAATGGTACGACTACCTTTTCACCAGTTAACTTTTAAGCTAGCACCAAGAGTACGTGTGCCAGTGACTCGTCCAGGGACAACTGCTCGAGCCAAGCGATCATCCGAGTCCGAGGAGGAGGCAGACGAGGATGCCGATGAGGAGCGAAGAACAACTTTCCCAACACCTCTGAAGGGTAGGTTTGTTGAACACCAACAGGTGTTGTACAATGATCCTGATGGTGAAGGAGGTGAGGTGTTTGCTTCTATTTCCCAGGTGCATGAGGATGAGTATACAATTACGTTGGCAGATGGCAAGGTTGAGACTGTTCTAGAGAGCACATTGTCTCCTCTTCCTGCAGGTGTTGATTACTTGTCGATGAGTGAGATTGAACGTGAAAGCTTTCTTTATGAAAGGTTCAAAAGCTTTCAGCAATGCCAGATTATGATGAGAGCAGACGGAGATAAGGGGTCACGGAAATCAAAGAAAGCCAGAGCCTCTCTTGCCAATGTCAGTCCATCGGACCAGCCAGGACATGAAGGGGACCTAGCTGACAACCGTCTACCAACATTATCAGTTCCAGCTACGAGTCTTAATGTTGATACAATCAAGAAACAACTTCAAGCCGCAGAAAAAGTCCACGAAGCAAATGCAAAAAAATACAACCGCCTTCGTGCAAAATTTCGGGCAAGTAAAAAGGACGTTGATGCATTGAAACGGATGCTCGAGGAGGCAGAGGGTAAATCTGACAATAGCAATGTTGCTATTCAACCCCTCCCAAATCTACATGATCAGCGTTGTTATTATAGGCCATTTTGTATGAGGATGTCAAGGGATTGTGGAGGATGGACTAGGACAGGATGTGAAGATTTTAAGCCAAAAGATAAGTATGGGAGGGAGGGCCCAAGGCGTAAAGAGTTGCCCAGAGGAACAGATGGAGCTGTGTTTCGAAAGAGGAAGAGATTATTCAATGCACCCAAGTTGCGTGAGACTTCGAAAAAATCAATGCGTAAGAAAAGAGAGCTTGAAAGGCAGGGGGGGAAGAAATAATTTGATACACCCAAGTCTGGTCAGATTGAAAAAAGGCAATACATCGAAAGAGACAGCTCAATAAGCAGGAGCAGGGGGTGACGAAGTATTGTGATAGTTAATCTTTAGCAAATTGTAGTCAATGTTCATCATTTTACAATCTTCTCAGCACCGCGTCAATTGTCGTGTATTCCGAATAGGTTTAGACTTGGTAGATGAGTCAACGGAAACGGAGAGCGTTTTTTTCTCTCTCTCTCTCTCTCTCTCTCTCTCTCTCTCTCTCTCTCTCTCTCTCTCTCTCTCTCTCTCTCTCTCTCTCTCTCTCTCTCTCTCTGGAGAATATGAATTACATTATTATTATTATTATTATTACTATTACTTGTACCACACTCATGCACAGCTCATGCACCAGGAGAACAAGACTCACACGGACAACAATCAAAGAACGCCATGAAATTTGGTCCATAATCGAGTGTGATGAACTCATTCTCCCCTATGGGTTTGATGGACCGAACAAAAACAGTAGCCGTATCAAATGCTCGTACTGAAATGAGCACCGCATTGAAATCCTTACATCGATGATTGATGAATCTGGTGCAATTGCCCTCTTTTTCCGCGTCAATGTGTGTTTTGTTGTCAATCTCTACAATATAATATTTTCGAGTCCTTATTCATTGTAGCCCACGGTCTCACAGTTCCAGTAAATTCGCCAATTACGGCCCATGCCGGGATGAAGCATCCCCCTAATGACCTTCAAACCGGAGAGGCGCTTTCCGTCGCAGTCAAACTGCGTGGCAACGACGCACTTGGACACTCAATGATACTCGACGCTGGTGTAATAATTGTTTCCGGCAGTCTCCAACGTTCCTGCAATTAGTTCGAGTACATTCCCTCACAATAGGACCGTTTGCCGGGGCAGACAGGGCGTCCGTCCATCGTACATTCTTGCAGGAAATTTTGTTGGCGGCAAAGGGTGTCTTTGTAGGACTGTACACACTGTTTTCCCCGGACGAAGCAATCGCACGGTTGCAACGCGAACGATCATTATAGATCTCTCTCATCCGCGCCATGGCTTCCACGGTCGGTGCGATGATACTTCAATGGATCCACGAGCAGAGGGGAAACGTATTCCCGTGGAAGCGTGTACCTCACCCACATCGTGGGATGTAATTCTCTCACCTGCCATGGATGAATCAGTGATGGCTTTACGAGAGACGGGAGAGAGTATTCCCGTGGAATCTACGATCTCGTCTAACAACGCGTAGTTTTGGAAATCGGTGACCGACGATGGACGATTCGTTGAAGGCTCGACGAGCGACGGGGGAACGTACTTCCGTAGGAGTTCTATCCTGACCTACGTCGCCGTCTCGCGCATCGTTGAATCCGAACTGTCGCCAAGGGAGATTGATGGACATACTGGTGAAATAATGATGTTTGTGGTCCACGTCCCAACAACCATCAGGGGCGGCGGTTGGTGAATTCCATCCATTTGGTGTACGGGACATAAGCTAAGCGAAAACGAAAGGTAATATCAACTGATATCTACCAAAGTCCCATGTGATAGAGGCTTGTATTTGAGAATTGTGTTTTAAGCTGTTGTGGGAGCTGTGCTAATAATGATAGTCCTGCCCCCTTCCTGACATGATGGTTGTACTACTTATGGTATTGTACCTAGTTTTGTCGCCTTACATAGAAATGTTATCCACGTGAAAGGGAGATGCACGTTAATAGTATGGTATTCTGGCATGGTACTATTGTATTGTATTGTATTGTATTGTGTCATGGCACAATTCCAAGATATTGTTGCTGTGACTGTTGTGACTGTTGTGACTGTTTCCAACTTATTGTGCACAAAGGATAACAAGAAGAATGTCAATTCTGGACGATCCTCCGTGTACGAAGATTCAACCATCCTTCCATTACACTAGAGGACAATATAAAAAGGAAATGTATTGCTAGTTCTAGTTTTTCTTGTTGAAAAACAATGCCAGGTGACTACTAGTTTATAACGAGACTATATTCATTGCCGTCGATGACCGATGACTTCTCTTTTGAGTGATATGCTTTGCCTTGCCAGATAAAATAGCCAGCCACGTCTCGAAGGCTTTGTTAAGTGTATCATCGAACGCGCTACCGCCCTCTTTGATGTACCTTTGAAACTCAGCACCATCCACTTGAACTTTGTGGTACCTTTGTCCTTGTAACTCCGTCTCTTCGTGCTTTTGTTCATCGCGAATGAACCAAATGTTTTGTCCTCGCCCCAGCTTGCACATTGGATCTGAAGCATGCGACAGCGTAAACTGAAACGACACGTCGGTCCATTTGTCGTAGCCTCCGATGTTTTTGTAGCGCTCTTTGTTTTGTGTGCCCCCTGGAGCTGGTGGAATAAAGTGACCAACCTCGATGTATCCGCACCTGGCGATCCCAGTTGGCCTCGGAGAACTGGCCTTCCCCCCTGCATGAATCAATGATGGCGCGAACACCAACAAATCGCCCCTTTCGAGATTGGGCTGTCTTACGGCTGATTTCGGGACCCAAACGTGACGATTGTGCGTTTGAAATCGGTTGTGAGATTTCGGGATGTAATGGAAGTCATAGCCGTCAGGCCCACATTTCTCCACAATGATAACGATAATGCCGAAATCCGTTCCATCAATGTGAAGACTTTGCCTGTTTTGGAGAGTGTGATCCCGGAGCAATAAGTTGATTCTTCTGAGTGTCAACAGCTCTCGAAATTCCGTGTCGGTCTGATTTTCACGACACGATTTGATTCCAGCCCCCCTCCGTGCAGCATTGCGAGCGTAGCAATCATGAGGGCAGATGCACTGCTCGATTAGCGTTATCAAGGGCAATGAGGCGTCATTTATCCTCTTTCAAATGTCTTTGTAATCGTGCCGTCCTTCCCCCGGATAGATGTTTTGCCATTTCCGCCCGTCGTGATTTTTATACCCGCCCTCCTGCATGCTGTCGGCGAGGTAATCCACATTTGACTTGAGACCGATGTACTCCATCAACGAATATGCAACAGGCTTTACGGTCGACGATGCTTCACTTTTCTTGATGACGGCCAGGCCCTCGGTACGGAAGCGGGAGGCGGGCCCGTCGGGTGCACATGCTTTGGCATACTTCTTGGAATCCGCGATTTCAAGGCAGCCAACATATTCTTTTGACTCGTCCTCATTCAGGGCACGCCTGATGCAATCTTTGCAGTGGGTTGGCGACCCGTCCTTTCTTTCCACATGCAATCTCAATTCCAGGTAAATTTCTCTTGCAAATAAAGAGTATTCAGCATACCCCTTTAGATATAGATGTTTGTTATTGGGGCATCCAGATTGATTGCATTGGGGGCGTTTGTAAGACATGGCATCCGCTCAAATCGTTTTCCAGAACCTCCCCTCATCATGATGTTGTGGCATCATAAAAGAAGTGTACAGATGATATTATAATATATTATTGGGTATGGCTGGGAATGGTACAATATAAAATCTAATGACACCATAATATATTATGGTATTGTACGGTAGTATTGTACATACTGTACCTGCAACATCACACGCAGTGTAATTACACGACAATATGAATATAATATATTATGGTATTGCATAGTTATTAGTATCGTACCATAGTATGGTTCCGTATGGTATGATACTATACAGTATTGTACAATAACCAGACACCAGAATCCTCCTTTTGCAGTGGGTGAGACCCCCAGCTTCATTACTTTATGGCGTAGTTCAACGCAATTTAAATTTTTGAAAACGCACACCCACAGTGATATGGCTTAATCAATATGTGTTGACCCATCACATAATATCGTCATCATCATCATCATCATCATCATCATCATCAACAACAACAACAACAATTATCGATTTCGGCAATGAAGACGTCTCACGCTTACTCACGATCAAATAGTCTGCTCAGTATACTCTCATATGCAGCTTACGATCGATGCCAAGAATCGCCCCCAAATCGAAGCAACACCGTCTCCCCAAACCTTCTGAGCTCAGGTGTGACATTGTTCACTCCTGTTTCGTTGCAATCCTCTTCCTCTCACATCGTTTGGGAAGAGTCTCTAGATAATACTCATCGCGCAAGAGTCTATCTTGGATGGCTTGGTTGACAAGGACTGCATCTGGGTCATTCCTCCGAGCCTGCTCCATTTGGCTTTGCCCAGAGAGGTAGTTTTTCCAAGCGCCATGGAAGATGGGGCATACTTCGTCGACGGGAGGGGGGTTCCCGTACGTGTAGGTTTGGTTGTTCCTGCCTTGCTCCTGCAAACTTTCTCGTGCATAATGATACGTCGTAAGGGTTTGGTTGGATCCAGACAAGCGTACGCGGACTTGGGAAATTAGAATAATGTCTCCGAATCCCAGTTCCATGATCTCCTGAAAATTACTGTTGGAGAGCAAATGCTTCGGATTCGGGCATTTGCTCATCCCATGGGTATCTTGATTTTCTGGGTTGGCCTGGTTCCAGAGGTTGGCCACGTGCCTCTTGGATTGAGAACTGTTCACAGCGTCGAGGCCATACAGGACGTCGAATGGCTTCAACGAAGATATGTCGCAGATGTTGCCGTGCACAAACGAGACATTGGGAAAGCACGTGTGTTCGGCTTCTCCGTGATTCCGGACATTTTCCTTGCAAAAGCAACCTCGATCAAAATTTACAGAAGCCTTAGTGGCAACAAGCCTGGCGTTATATCGTGACGAAGCCACAAGACCAGGATTGTGTTCGATCCCAACGTGCAGGCCCAAGGTTTCGTGCCCGAAGAACTGGCTCATTAGGATTGACGGAATCCCCTGACCAGAACCAATGTCGAGTGTGATCATATCCCGACCTTTCTTGATGTCTACCTCCCTAATGAGCATGAGCATGACCTTCGTGAAGGAGTTCGTCGTGATATTGACTGTCGGACTGAACGATGTGAGCTTGCCCTCGCAGCCACGCAAAGAACCTTTGGTGTCTTTGAAGACCACTTTCATTCTTTCTGGGTAAAGCATGTAGGATCGATCTCTCTGCTTGATGTATTTATCCTTGGGCACAGAATTGTGGTACCCCGATGGCTTCGTGTTGTCTATGGAATCAGACGACGGGTCTCTTTTTTCTGCTCTCTCCACTTCTGACTCTGTATCGTAGAGTAATTCAATGACGCTGGGGTCTTTCACTTCGGAGCCGGCCTGTTCCGCATCCCTGTCCACGAGTCCCACGCAATCTTTGTGCGGTGGCTCAGCTTTCCATTTGTTATCTTCCTCCCCGTCGTCGTCGTCGTCGTCCTCCTCCTCCTCCTCCTCCTCCTCCTCCTTCTCCTCCCTCCTCCTCCTCCCTCCACCTCCTCCTCCTCCTCCTCCTCCTCCTCCTCCTCCTCCTCCACGTACGCGATGTCCTCGTCGAAGCACGGCGAGTTGGCTCTGGGATTTTTGTCCTCGTCGGCCGATTCCGACTCAATGTTGGAGGGTAGTTCAACGGCACTCCCGTCGTTCGCGCCGGCGGCGCAATTGATATTGGACAGTGACAGATCCGAAACCTCCAAAAAAGTAGGCCAACGTGAACAGTCGCTGCAGGAGAACTTGGAGGTTCCCACCCCTTGACAGGCCTGGTTGGAGTTGCCACCCTCGACTTTTTGCTCGGGCTGTTCCCATTCCACCCACTCGTTGCACCACCAATGACACCTGAGCAATGATCGATATCCGTTTTTGGTTCCGACAGCTTCGGCACATGGCGCTGATTAACATGATTCAATGCGACAGTGGGGTCGGCGACATGCACTTGACTTGGATTGGCAGTTTGCACCTTGAGCTGGATAGCAAGAAGTGCCTGAGTAGGAAACAACATGACGGAAGGGGGCGAAGGAAGGAAGGTGATGGGCTGAAAGTACAAGGTGCATCATGAGTTGTTTAGAAAGAAGTATACTTGAGATTTCATTGAGAGTCGTTCGCGCCGGCGGCGCAATTGATATTGGACAGTGACAGATCCGAAACCTCCAAAAAAGTAGGCCAACGCGAACAGTCGCTGCAGGAGAACTTGGAGGTTCCCACCCCTTGACAGGCCTGGTTGGAGTTGCCACCCTCGACTTTTTGCTCGGGCTGTTCCCATTCCACCCACTCGTTGCACCACCAATGACACCTGAGCAATGATCGATATCCGTTTTTGGTTCCGACAGCTTCGGCACATGGCGCTGATTAACATGATTCAATGCGACGGTGGGGTCGGCGACATGCACTTGACTTGGATTGGCAGTTTGCGCCTTGAGCTGGATAGCAAGAAGTGCCTGAGTAGGAAACAACATGACGGAAGGGGGCGAAGGAAGGAAGGTGATGGGCTGAAAGTACAAGGTGCATCATGACTTGTTTAGAAAGAAGTATACTTGAGATTTCATTGAGAACAGTAATTAATGATTAACCTACTTTATGTGCTGGCCCCTGCTATCTGTACTAATTGCGTACCAGTAGGTAGCTGAGTATTGGCAGTATGAGTTCTGGCGCCAGCCCTCTTTATTAACTACACAACGATGTCTTGTGTAATGTTGAAATTAGATGTAATGAATGTACTTTGCCTGTCAACTATGCTACATTTTCACAATTGTCACCACAATAATCCTCTCCATCACCGCTCTATCCTACGCCCCACGACAACCCGAATACAACGTATGCACCGACCAACTGGCATGGAAATCTATCGTGGAGGGAATGACGGCTCGCAAAATGAGTGCTTCCTTCGACTTGTTCATTTCTGTGTACAATCCGAATCGGTGGGAGGTGGACTTATCCAATGGAGCAGGACAATTCCATCACGATGGTGACTATGTTGGATCTTTCACAATACCTCCCGGGCAAAACATTCGCCGCAGGCGATTAGTGATATTGTGGTGAAGGTGACGCTGACTGTCGGCTCTGTCTTTGACATCGGAATATTATCAGGGGACTCTTAAGTTTATGGTTGGGGGTCATAGTCAGGTGAAGATACCTGGTTTGGGGTATCAATTTGATGCAAAGTTTGAAAATATTGAAGTGAATCCATCGGATCCTTCGATGGGTGATCCAAATCTATGTGCTTGTCCTGGAGATCTGCTGTGAACATAGAGACTTGTCGATAAGGGATTGGCAATCGCATTGCTAAAATAGATAGGTTTGTAATCAATGTAATTGTATTCATATTCCTATCAAGGTTAAAACAAGGTAGTTGTGATGCATTACTAATGACAAAGACTACTAGAACAGCTATTTGTTGATAAAGTGAGGCACTACATGCACAAGATCAAATGGCCATTAATGCAACATATTCAAAGATATTGCCAACCAATCGAAAATCACCACAGATGTAATAGTGTTCGTCACTCATCAATCAACATCACAACTGATTCGACCCACCATGAAACGCAGTCCCAGCCGTCTTTAACTTTGAAAACTTGCCACCCACACGACTCTTACTCTTCCTCACGGGCGGCCCGCCACCATCCCCGCCTGCCCACTCTCCACTCTTTACCTCCTCACCCTTGATCGTCTTACCCAGGCAATGCCACATTCTTTGCCTGCTCCGCCTCCCTCCTCGCTGCGGCCTCGGCCCGAATTTTTCTCAAATCCACCTCCTGACCGAATTTATCCTTGAGGGCACTGGGATCCTTCCCATCCAACCTCACACCATCACCCGCATTCAACGCCCAATAATCCGGCGTGGGAGATTGCACCGCAATAGCCGCATTGGGTTGCTCGCCCGTTGATCCCGCCTGAGAAGCAAGATGTTCCGTCACGGTACTTGCCGCCGCCGTCACCGCCTCTGCACTATTCTCGTCCGATCGTACAATCTTTCCATCGACAATCCCTATCCGACTCGAAGACGCACTCTCCTCTCCTCCCCCTCTCCCCTTTTGGAACCCGACGCGACCGACGGACTGCTCGGAGTGGGACTGGGACAGGAGCTCGATCGATGTTATGGTGGTGCAAAGTCGCTTTGTTTCGGGTTTCGTGGGGCGGGCGGAGGCCGACAGGAAGTTCCACATTGTTTCTTTCGGGTGTGTTTTGTAGGTGTGAGGATGGAGCGTTCGGCCGTGGTGATCAAACTGCCGGTTTAGGAAGTTGTTCGGTAATAACCCACAGAGAATGGGAATTGTGGCTTTTAAGTTCTCTTAGTGTCCGTTCGTTTCTGTTGAGTTACTATGGTACCATACTATGTCTCATGATAAAATATTACCTACTAATGATAGCTAATGACGATAGTGACGATAGTGACGAACAAAGTGACGACAAAGACGAATGACGACCTTAAGCGAAAACAAAGAGAAGACAAACTGACGACACAAGTGACGACTGTGAAGTCCTTTTGACGACCCAAGTGACGACACTGACGACACAGTGACGGCCCAAGTGACGACACCTGACGACATTTTAACGACCCATAGCGAAGGCCTGAAATGAACCGATATTTTTAAGTGACGTCAACTGACGACATCGGACGACATTGGACGACTCAGTTGGCGACTCTTTATCGCCAAAGTCTAAAGTTGCCTCTCTTGCGGTTCCTGCCGACCTCTGCCCACCAGGCACTATTGTACCGTACCAGGCACTTCCTTTTGAGCACCGTATGGCCTCTTCTAATTGCCACACCAACAACAGCCAACAACCACCTACGACTTTCTCACTCTCCACCATGTGGGCATGTACCGCTTGCTCTTACCACAACCTCAACTCCACATCCACAAAATGCCACATTTGTTACACCGCTCGTGGTAGAAGCGGCATGATACCACCAGCTGTGATTGATCTGACGGACTTTCGCTCTCCTCGGAATGGTGAATGCAGCGCGAGTAATGAAGGGGGGAATAATGTGGAAAAGCGGCGCTCATCGGATATGGAATCGAATCGAAGCCGGCGTCGAAGGCTGAATGGAAAGGGGGGTTTGTTTGAAAATAACGAGGTATCAAAGAATGCAGGTGATCGGCCATCGAATGCAGGGGCGACGTCAGCCGACGACGTCGTGATGACGAACGATTATTTTGCCGCGGAGAAAGCAGTACACAGTAAAAAGAGAAAAGATGCCGGCGACTATAGGACTTCAAAACAAGCCACTTCTACCACGGACGTGGCAGCTGCCAATAGCATCAAGAAGCAAACCGATTCCAATGCTGCTGAAACAATGATCAATGGTCAGCCTGTTCTGGAAATCCTTTCTGACGATGACGACATGAATAATTTGCCACCACAAGTACCAATGGATCATAGAAAACCGAAACCAGCCACGTCAGTGCACATGGAACCAGCAATATTTAACTCGGAAAGCGTGAGACAGAGACCTCTCAAAGAATCAGCGGGGGGACACTTGGACGACATTAATAAACGATCAACTCACGGCTGTTGTGCTCCTCTCAACAGTTATCGAAATTCAACGTCGAAGACTTATCCCAAAGAAAGCCAAAATAAAAAGACTACCACAAACTCCAGGGATGAGAAACAATCAAACACAGCGCGTTTGACAGACTTCTACAATAAGCAAAATCATCGGTCAGCTTCGATCGAAACACTGATGGAACGAGCAACTTCCATCCTGAAGAAAACATTTGGCCACAGCTCCCTCCGATCATTGCAGCAAATAGCCGTCCAAAGGGCACTTCAACGTACAAACCAAATCATCGTCATGGCCACGGGCAGCGGCAAATCTATTTGCTATCAGCTACCGGCTCTAGTAGCCAATGGGAGAGCAAATGGGAGCACTCTCAATGTCCGCGCCGAAGACTCCCTTGTCACGATAGTCGTTTGTCCACTGATTGCACTAATGGTCGATCAAGTCAACAATTTGCATAAGAAGGGAGTGTTCACTGCTGCATGTCTCAGTAGCAGTCAAACAGCAGCGGAGAAATCTGAGACTTTGAAACGACTGCGTCTTGAAAAGAACGATGCATCAAAAGGGAAGTCAAAGGTCACAAGTCAGTCAGAGTCACAATTGACACCTATACAGTTGCTTTATTGTACCCCGGAGCTAATCAAAACGGAAAGATTTCGATGCACACTCAACAAGCTGTATTCGTGTAATCGGCTATTCCAAATCGCCATCGACGAAGCTCATTGCGTGTCGACTTGGGGTCATGATTTTCGCACTGCTTACAAAGAGCTTTCCTGGTTGCGAGAATCTTTTCCCGATGTCCCTGTAATGGCATGTAAGTCATGTATGAAACGCAATTATAAAATGTTGCACGTTTCTCACCGTACGATTCACCTTACACCCACCACAAAGGCACCGGGACAGCAACTTCAAAAGTCATTCACGACATTCGAGATATTCTATGCCTGGACATTAATAGCGCGCCCTGTCTTATGGGCACCTTCAATCGTGAAAATATTTCCTACGAAGGCAAGTTTTGATGACCCACCCTTTGATTTTCAACGGATATCTAATATTTCTCTTTTCTTATGATTTTGTCTGGTTGCAGTGCGGTTCAAAGACAGTTTGGTGCGATTATAACAGCAATAGCTAGTGGCTTGGTCTATTGCACTCACATCATTTTTTCGTTTTGTTTCAGAACGCGACAGCGACAGAAGGAGCATTGATAGATCTCACCAAAGTAATACAGAAGCAGCATGACATTGCGTCAAAGAAAAATGAACCTTGCAGTGGTATCGTATACGTTCATAAGCGTGAAGATTGCGTATCACTGGCGGCAAGGATATCAAAGGTGATCTTATGTTATCTAGTTCCTACCAAAGACCAAAAATATCAGTCCTTTCATCTTAATCGTTTTGTGGCTTCGTGACAGATGACTGGCTTAGTGACCGCCCCTTACCATGCTGGGCTCAAAGACTCTGATCGGGAAGAAACTCAGCGAAAATGGACTGACGGCATTATACGTATCTGTGTTGCCACTGTTGCATTCGGAATGGGTATTGATCTAGCTCATGTTCGCTATGTCATACATTGGACGATGGCGAAATCTCTTGAAGGCTTTTACCAGGAGTGAGATCAAGCTTGAATTGCAGAGGAAGAATTTATATTGAAAAGCACCTCCTCACAACTTTGGTCCCGACTCTTGATCATCTCAGGTCTGGGAGAGGAGGCAGAGATGGTAAACCTACCCTTTCTATTCTTTATTATTCAAAAGTAAGTGAAGCTAGACAGTGGCACGGCTTTTTTCATAGTGTCAGTTTATTTACATTTTATGTTTTTGTTCCGTAGGATGATGCCGAGAAGTTTGCGTACATAATAAAAAAGAAAGCAGGTATGTGTCACCCTCCTCTTCCTTCGTACTTGACGCAATGAATTACTTACAGCCTATTCCTTGTAACATTCGTCAGAGTCATTGGTGCAAAAGAAAGGATCGCGCGATCGATATATAACGCGAACATCAGACTACGCAATGGTTGAGTTGGAGGGAATGATTGACTATTGCACCAAGCCAGGCTGCCGGAGGAAACATGTTCTCGAACACTTTGGTGAAAAGTTTGACCCGAAATCTCAATGTAACAAGACTTGTGACTATTGCAAAGATCCGAATAAAGTGAAAGCTGACACGAAAGCCGCAGAATGCATGTCTGCTGTGATCAATTCTCAGCGTCTGATTCATGCAGGAAGAAATGGATCGTCGAAACGTGACGAGAAGCCATTCCATCGCAACCCGTTGGAATCAGATGAGAGTCAAGATGACGAATACGAGTCAGATGGCTTTCTGGGAACCGATGATGGAATTCTTGGCGTCCCAGATCATGCGAAAGATGATTTTGAGAGCGGTCAACCTAAACAGAACGGGTTCGTTAAGGCGTCTAGTGTGCTCAGCAAATATGAAGTGAGTACGTTTGTGGCATGTTTGGGGTTGTCTCCAACAATTTTATCTCATTTTATCAAGAACATCATATATGTCCCGCAATGAAGAAAATGGAATGCCAAGAAGGCAAGAAAGGTGGATTTGTAAACTTTAAAACCAGAATCTTTGACAGCGAAGATGCAGTGAAAAAGCAAAGACCTGTCGAAATTCCTGAACACTTGCGGAGTAATATGCCTGATCCTCTTGCTGGCACTTACAAGAAACCAAATCAAGAAAACCAATTAAAACCAAGAAGCTCGTATGCATCGGAAGCAGAGCGTCTGCAAGCTGAGCTACAGGCGTTGCAGAGGGAGAGGGAAGCTGCACGTGCTAAGCTGCTTGGGTCTCTAGGAAGCAGCTCGAACGCATCGTCAGGTCTGTCGGCACCAACTTTGTCATTCAAGAAACGTCGGTAGGTTTCATAATGAACACGAGCGTGAAGGTATATTACTTTGTTTAGTGCCTTAGTTTCATAAGTAATTTACTGCATTTATTCCTGGAACAATTTTGCATATTTAACAAGCCCTTCACGCCACTCTTCTTCTCGTAGACCATACGGCGTTCGAACTGTCACCACTCCTCGTCCACTGTCACTCTCTCTGCATGCTCTTTCCACTTGACCGCAATGATCTCCCCAAATACAGTCGTCAAAAAACAACATCCTATCGTATCTTATCTTTGTCACCTCCCGTAGAATAGGAAAATGTGTAGCTGATTTATTTGCAGATAAGGGAGGTTGTCTCCCAATTTGATTTACGTCGACACCATTCCAATCTCTGTTAACGACCAAATCCCAAACAGTAGTACCAGGAACGACTTCCAGTAACTTCAGAGCAGCTTCTCAACAATGTATTGTCGAAGTAGATGAGTACAAACACAACATACAAGTCATGAAACCAATTCAAGAATGGGTCACTTGCCCTTCCACACTCACCTCTACCAATCTTTTCCGCCAACGGCGTATCCGCCGACGAAGCAAAGCAAACTTTCATACCCGGATATTCCCCGTGATAATGAGCCTGTAACGCCAACAACGAACCCTTATGCAAAGAGATGCGTTCACGACCCGACATGACACCCACCACGCCTTCGCCTCGTCCCATCAAATCTCCTCGGACGACGTTGGTCTCCTGGGGTATATGGGATAAAGTGTACATCTCTTGATCCCAGAAACAGGCGTCGAGATCGAAGACGCAGAGTTCCGGGAATGGGCCCGACCCCGAAGGATTGGAGGAGGAGTGATGTCTCGTCATTGTTTGACGGGCGAATGACGAGGAATGTGGAGTGGATAAAGGGTGACGAGTGATGATGGTGCTTGGGAAGGCGGAGGCAGCCGTGAAGAGAAGTGCTGTCCTTATGCAGCGGAGCGAGATTAGCATGATATGCTCCAGAGGAAAACTACCTAGCAGGGTATTGTTGATGCTTGCAGTGGTGGTGAGTGAGGTCGGGGCGGTAGATGAAACGAGGCTGAAACGAGGTATAGATTGTACAGAGGCCGACGAGACGAACTCGTCAGTCATCGGCATGTCTCCCAACTGCATGGGTTGATGCAAGAATGGTACCAACTAAATTTATCGTACTAATTCCCAACGTAGCACAGGGACAATTGCTGTTATTAGAAAGTGAAAGTGGTTGGTACCGTTTGTACTCATTCCAGAGTTGAAATAGACTTAAATTGTGACGATTTCGATATTACGTCCTCCGCTCAACGAAAAAAAGACGAGGACTTTAAGATAAATTAACACCTAGCCCCGAAAATCATAGAAATAATGTAAAACGGAGTAGAATATCTTAAATGTTTATGACGTAGGTACCCCCAGATGGCACACCGATCAATTTTTATACCCAGTGTGTCATTGAAATCAAAAATCACTCGTCGAGCAACTTCGACATGATCAATTCGACGCCGCGAACAAACCAACAATGATCGTCGCAGAGTTGCTCGAACTGTGAAAATAAATCCCCTTCAATCTCTTTTTGATGCCCCTTCAAACAAGCAATAATATCTACCTTTGATCTACTGATTGGGAGACAGATAATAGCGGGGTAATTTGGGTAATTTGTCCAATTAAATTACGCTGCTTTACGACGACGACCAACACAGTTTCAAAACGGGACCATCCAAAGCACACAGATCCCCATCAAACAATTATCTCCATCAATAAACCAGTTCTCCTCTCTAGAGGTAATTTAGTGGTGGTTGCAAAGAATCCCCCTGGAAAGCCTCTTCACGGAGGGGGAGATGCCTTCATTTTGTATCCAACCTCTCAGAAGGAGTCCTCCGTCAATTTGTCCTAGGTGGAAAAAATGATTTTTCACCCCAGAGAATTCTGCGTGAGAAAAATATTGACACAGTGAGCAGGCAGATGAAAGGGCAAGTGTTAGAATGCGCGATGAACGTTTGACAAGAAAGTGCGACGGCAGCTTGGGGATATTGAGTTTAGCGAACAGGAAGACGTGTGTTGATGCTAACTTTTGTTTGGAAACCAAACAAAACAATAATAAATGTGGGGAAAGAACAACTGATTAGGCAGTGCAATTTTTCCACCGTACAAAATGAGCCACGCATGACAACAATCAACCATGACACCTCATCTTGAGTGGCGTTGAAGGGAGAGCTGAGAAGTCATAAAATTTGGGAGCATCGCACGAACAAACAACAAAACAATGGCGTCTAACATGACATGACGTCAAGAATTTGATCATACCTGCTTTACAAATGCTGACAGGCCTTGAGCCACGGCACCAACAGGGATTTTGCGAGACACAACAAACTGTACGTCGAAGTCAGACACCTTACAATATCTCTCTTCTGACAAACAAAAACCAATAAACATTGAAAGACGATGATTTGATCCCAAATCACAAGCCTGGTCAAACACTAAAATACAGGAAGCCGCACATCATTGAATTGCTTACAACTCACCTCACAGATAATGAATTATCTTTAACTCCAAAGATGGAGTGGATGTTGCTGGAGAATTGTTGGTAGACGATCAATTTGATTAGAACAAATTTTAACAATGCTATGCTGCGTAGGAGGGGTGGAAATGAATGATGAGTCCATTGACGATTAAAACATAAGATAAAATGAAGTTGATAAGATTCTCATGATTGATTCAAAACAGAAACAAATCCAGAAGACAGCATCGCATTCATGCAATGAATCAACAATCAACCAGATCCTTTGACGGCAAGTGGTGACACTCCCGAATGCCTGCGAGGTCGCCAAACCCCGAGGACGCGAATCTGGTTGATTGAACAATTCAAAACACAAAGTGCGATCCAGTCGAGTGCAGACAGCAACAAAACACAACAAATTAACAGCATGAACAGTGTGCTTACTGTTTTTTTTTAATTGCGGCCGCCTCCGGTGGATTTCGAGGCAACCAGCAGGTCAAATCGTCGGAAATCAAGTACCCTATCGACTGATGTGGAGGGGGATCGTGGCGATGGGTGTGGAGGGAGCACGAGACGAGACGAGATTGGGCGGCGAGAATTTTCATGGTGATGTATATCACGTGCAAAAAAGAATAATGAGAGTGTCTTGGTGGGATTGATGTGACCGCGGGGTAAAAAAATTGATCGGTGTGCAATCTGGGGGTACCTACGTCATAAACATTTAAGACGTTGTACTCCGTTTTACATTATTTCTATGATTTACGGGGCTACATGTTAATTTATGTTAAAGTCCTCGTCTTTTTTTCGTTGAGCGGAGGACGTAGAAGAGAAATTCGTCGGAAAGCCAACCATAAGCAAGTGTGCAGAATAAGACAAAAAGCTGGTACGATTTACGCACCCCCTCCAATTGAATTGGAAACATAATATTGTATGGTACCGTATGGTATTGTACATATTTACTACGCAAGACTTACAAACAACAACCAACACAAGACACAACCCTGACACAACCTCCTCACAACCTCGTGCAACACACAACTGCAACTTCGGCCGACCGCTGGCAATGCGACGGCAACACAGATCTCCATGAACCATGATGAATTCCGCCGACGAAATCGACATCAACGCAGAACAACACCAATCAAACTACACTGATTTTCCTGACCAGGAGCAAGCATCTCTATTATCGCCGTCAACGGATCAAATCCATGGGTTCAGCACACCGCACCGTCTCGGCGGGATCGATCGCAGTGACGATCAATTGGGCGGTACCAGCGGTGGCGTAGTTCATACTTTACGGTCTCGACGCAGAGGGGCGCAACAGAGTGCAAGTCAGGTGGGTGAGTAAGATGGAACTTGGTTGTATCTGTTGAAAATAACATCTTACGAGATATGTGGTGTCGGCATCGTCTCAACATTATTTTTTATATATTCCTCCTGCATTGAATTGATGTCATGGTAGATGCATCTACAGAGGCAGGCACATCCGACGACAACGACGATAAGCGCTGGGTAAAACAATCGCAACATGCATTCCATTCGCCAGCATCAAAAATGAACTCAGTAACCATGATGCACACATCAATCGATGCAGGATGTGACGAAGGATGCATCGACGACGAGTATTATTTTGATGACACCAATGATCAAAGCTGGTCGTGCACATTCGGTACCGAGGAAGGGGTGTGTCGTTTTCAGTTTTAGCTGCATTGCAAGGAAATGTCCTTTCGGGGCCTCACTTTCTTTCTTTGCGCGATGTACATCAGGACGGGGTATGGTTGGTTCGACATGATCCACCGGGAACAATCATGTCGTTAATTGGTGCGTAATCACAAATTTCTCTTTACTTTACTTCAAATGTGTGTTGTTGCCGATTCAATTTGTCTCGCTTTGCATTTTTGCGTTACAGTGGTTATACTAATTGGTACGGTGTCTAGATCTTGCATGGTGGGGACATAGTGCATTTTAAACCATATTGACAGTTCTTTTTGCTCTGTATGTTACTGTCCATTCTGTCACCACAGCATATTCAGGTATAACAATAACTCTGCTGGCAGAGTGTGGTCGATTGTCGCGCACTTTAGCCATGATGTACTGTACGGTTTGTGCCCTCGCCTTGGCGTCACACGCAAAGACAATGTTTACAGGTTTGTTGGAAGTGACCAATTACGGATGCGCCAACTCTTTCTTGAGAGAGCTCACATTGATATCTCTGCGCGACGCTCCGGACAGATCCTGGTGCTATTCCTCAATGTGCTGTACCAGTTAACTCTGCAGGTAGACGAAATGAAGTCCATACAATGTGTAGGTGGGTGAACACAAAAAAAACAACATTGAGTTTGGTTGCATTCTCATTGAACGCTGATGTGGTCTGTTGTCCACCGTCTCTGTATTCAAGTACTTGTCGAAGTTACAAACCACCCGGATCACATCATTGTCGGATATGTGACCGATGCGTATCAAGAATGGATCACCACTGTCCTTGGATGAATAACTGGTGAGTTGTCACATGAAACTAACATAATGGCGATTCTTTGTTTCACTGAAGTGTTTCGTTGAACTCATTACTTCCGAGGAAGCATCGGTGCATCAAACACAAGTAAGTGATTCATTCGAGACTTTTCTGGTTATGAAATCACTTGACTGAAGTAACACCTTTTGCACCCTCCATACTTTTGACAGAAAGTTTCATTCTTTTCCTTGTATATACATGGATAGCAAGGTGAGCTTTTCGTAGTTTGGGTGGTCTTCTAGTCCTAGTGTTCAGCGCGACTCATTTTCACAACTTATTGTCAATATTTGAAGTGCTTTTGCGCTATTGATATTTGGTTTCAATTATTTTCTATGCCGGGACGAACAATGCGAGTTCGGGCTGCTCGTACATTTGGTCCGGTTCATGACAGTCATTTGTGTCTTTTCGTTACTCTTTACATCATCTATGCTCTCGTGAGTCTGGCGTTCACATGTATGCCTTGCATTTTGTCGCTGACACTCACGAAGCTTTTGGTGTGTCATGTGTTTCATTTTTGACAAAGAAACATAACCTATGGTATAATGACGGGGATGGGAACTATCGATCGAATCAAAGCTAGGGCATCATATCCCTCGCCGGATGAGCACCCTCTTACGCTACAGGATATTTTTGGTATCGGGTTACGAATGACATGGCTGCTTCCAACAGATCCTTTGTTCGCTGACTATGATAGAGTGTTAGGATACAGCATGCCTCAACGCCTTCTTCGGGAAGGTGGCGACAATAACTCAATAAGCTAACTTGACATGCAGGTCCGAGACCTAAACACCACGAAAAAAGATATCGATCCCCCTTCGCCACTTATGCCAAAACTCGGGCTCAACGCAAACGAACCTTTTAAGGTCATTTGCCAAGCAATTGAATATTTTTTAAGTATTCAGATGATATGATGGTTGCAACAATTCTCTTTCGTCTTTTGCTAGATCATGTCTTCATTGCGAAAAGGATTGTGAAATGAATAGCTGCGGGATTTGCTCGGCCCCATAGGACCTCGCCATTGTTTCAGTTGTTTTACAAGCAGCACTCCAGAATATGTTTGAAAGATGCTTTTTGCTCAGAATCATCAAAATCGGCATGTACTGATCTAGAGGTATGAGCGTGATTTTGGTGGACAAACCACTACTATAGATTAATGAAAAAAGCCTTATTTCAGAATTCGGACATGTTATAGATTTACCAACACAGTAATGTGACGCAAAATGTGACGACCGCGCAAAGATTGTTAGCACCCTATCTCTTTCAAAATCCAGTATGAATCATCAGCTAATCTACCTCTGTCACTTATCCACCCACAGACTCGACCTAATTCATCTCTCGGAGCAAAACTACTCGTGGTGTCGTCAGGCTCCAGCAAAATTTTGTATCTCACTACAGAAATACACGCATCATCGTGGCTGCCATCCAATGAGATGGGCGGAGGAGGGAGGACCTTTTTACCAACAAAATAACGTTCGTCTCCGTAGTGGAGTCTACCCAGTACATGCTGCGATTTGTCAATGTCGTAAAACTCACGGATGGATGCTCCAATGCTTGCTTCTATTCGAATTTTCCCTCGGCATTGTAGTTCGTGTAAGTGATGTTTGCTTTTCTGTTCAGCTGTGGCCCTAGGAGAAAGCGTCCGAGCAGACTCGTTTGATTTTTGTTCCAAAGTTGTCATGGCTGCATTCGAGCAGGGAAACCGACAAAATGACAGCGGGATGCGCTTTCCGTGCCCAGTACTAGCATATTGTTTGGACCTCATGAAGTCATCAAAATAAGGTATGTCTAAAGATGGAGATTTGGATGTATTACCTCTTTCTGTCGAAGTTGCAAGCGGAAATGCGAATGAAAGCTCGCAATCTTCATTTTTACTCGTATACAATCCACCCTTAGCATGCACATTTATGCATCCAACCAAAGGGTGATGAAATGAACTTCCAGTGCTGCCTGTATCAACGAATTCATCATTACGCTTTCTACTACAGATACGATACGGAAAGGCCTGATTCACGGCCTGCACGAATTCGGGATTCGAGGCATGATATCTTTTCATGTCAACTCCAACAATGGATGGGATTGCAGCAAGCAGATCGGAATGATCGATGCCATCAACAAACCCTATGATTGATCGACAAGGTTCGCCAGACGCCCACTCAAGCCGTCTGCATGGGTGATCCGACCGAGAATATTTAACACGCTTTAGTTCCGAGGGTGCAGATGATAAATACCGCAGAGTAACCTTTGACGTCGAGATTGTACTCAGTTCACCCCGGTCTATCATTTTTTGCCCAAGTGCCGAAGACGGAGCTTCAGCAGATGCGACCTTTTCGACCCCATCGTTGGCGCAATTCACGATGGCGCCGTGCTTATCACGCGATGCTCGAGAACCAAGTGAATTTGTCGTAATTGGACGCCGTCGCTTCTTGAGCTTGGACACCCTGCTTGTGCCATTTGGGTTGTTCTCGTCGTTCATGTCTCCTCTTGTTGTCGTGAATAAAGGCCATTCGCCTTCGACTGGGTTATATCCAGGGGTAAACGCATTTTTTGAGCTCATAACCAATATATAACCCGTTTGGCGCCATGCCTACGACTGGGTGGTCGACTCCGTTGGGTTAAAAATAATACCCCTCTGTTGTAAATCGAAATCTCCTGGGGTTTTCAGGCCCTTTTTGCCCCTGACCATTTCTCCTGGGGTTTAATTTTCGCAGCCACACATTTCTTCCCGCCATATCTTTTGTCTTGTTCTTCCTGTCAGAACTCTGCATTCTCTCTCTCATCGATGTGTGGCACTTCTCCTTCCCCATTGTTCTGATCCCATCGCGTCACGACATCATCATCATGTCAAACGCAGACGATTCCGACTTCACGCCTAGAGCTGATGAGAGCGAAGAGAGCTCCTCATCCGACCAAGACACTCTCGTCGAGGTTGCTGAGAAGAAGCGCGCCGCAGTTGAAGCCAGTAAGAAAAGAAGCGCGGCGCCAAAGGCAGCGAACCCTGCGAAAAAAACGCGTGCTAATAAAAAGGCAGGCAAGGCTGCAGGCGCGCGACACCGTGCTGCCACTTTTGGTAGTGAAGAGCTCTTGCTGGTTGCTAGGGCCTTCATGAAGGTATCAACTGATGCAAAACACTCCACTGATAAGAAGGCAGAAATATTTTGGGATGAGGTGTACGACACATTCGAGAAATATGTTGCCAATGCTAACAAGATGAATGAATCCAATGCAGAGTACACCCCCATTGAACCTGGTCGTGGGGCCGAGTCTATCAGGAATTGCTGGCAGCGAAGAATTCAACCTGAAGTGAATAAATTCGCAGGGATCATCTACAGCAATCCCCCCAACTCTGGAGAGGTCAAGGATGATGCATTGATGGATCTCTACTACTCCAGGATGCGTGAAGAGTATGCCGCCAGATCCCACACCTACGTGAAAGACTGCCCCAAGTCCTTCCACAAACTCATGCAGGCATACAAATTTCTGAGTCAACATCCCAAGTTTGAAGTAGAGTTTCCACCTGATGGCTCAAAACCTCCTGCCAAACATCCAAACTCCATCAGGAAAAGCTACCTGTCTGAAGATCTTGCCAAAGCTATTGTGGAGCTGGATGAATCTAAGACATTCCTCAAGCTGCCATCGAGGAAGGAGCGCCCTCCTGGCAGGGAGAAGTCTAAAAGAGTAGACGCTATCAACCTTGTTGTTGACAAGGTAGCAGAGAGAGCACAGCACACACGTGACAATACAGCAACACTTCAGGATATGTGGTTGAAAATTGAGAGTGCCATCGAGATGACAAGCAAGCACATGAAGACGAATGTTGAGAACCAAATCATGTCCCACGCTCCCTCTCCTGTGTGAAAAGCCTACTTTGACAACCTCTACAAGTCAATTGCTGCTGATGCTGAAACCCGTGCTGTGGAGGCAGAAAATCGGAAGAAACAATTGGAATTGGAGAAAAGAGAGTTAGACTTAAGAGAGCAGTCGTTGAAACTCCGAGAGTCTCTGCAACGAGCTGAGGTCGAGTCAACTGAACAGGCAACAAGCCAAACAAATCCAAAAGAGGTAGAGTTGCTCTCCTCCCCTTGTTCTCCCATTCGTGACACTAACACTTTGTTCAACCAGTCTAAATGGATGCAATTGATAGGTACAGGTCTTGTCGTTGAGAGTCATCACCTTTGCAATGCAGAGAGTGGGGCGGAGTTTGCATGCGTGCACAATCGTGATAGTTCTGACTTCATGAATCAAGAGAAGTTTGAAAGATTCATTTTAAAGAAAACGAAATGTTCTGAACCATATGAATGGGACTTGATGGATGAAACGGGGAATGTTTTAGTTGAACATATTGTTGAAGACGAGGATCAGGGGCCCAGTAAGGAGTGGGGTCCATATGGGTGGTACCGTCATCCATCGCAAGAGGACATTGCAAGGGGTTGTGAAGGGAAGACAGCTGATATTGGACCTGTGTTTCCTGTCTGATGATCGTGTTGAATGTAATAATTCTTGTTCAGGGGGTTGTTAATTGGGGTGCGAAGAGTTTAATCAAAAGGATTATGTTAGTCTAAATTAAATTATTGAATATTATTTAGAACTATTTGACTGTCAACCATTAATTAAAATGTACCATTAATTAAAATGTTAGTTTAAATCTGCAAGGGATTATAATTATCCATCCACAAATGTGCCTCTTCCAATGCAGCTTTCCCATACTTCTGACAAAACAAATGCCTTTTCATCGAATCTTTGAGATACCTCGATCCTTCATAATCATACAGTTCGGTCCACCTCTTGTGTACCATTTGAAATTTCTCATGCCTCCCAGCAGGTGTTGAATTGTATTCGTCATTATCGAGATCAATCTCTTCCTCATTGTCTTCATTGTCCTCGTTGTAAATTGTATTTTAGAATGATCCGTCCTCAACCTTGTCACTCTCAACTCTTTCCTCGACCATCATGTTGTGCAAGAGAATCGTTGCCATCACGAGATAATAAATGTCATCCCTGTGGTGTAGATTAATGGGATGAGTTAGTGACAAGAACTTGAGCTTCAGTACACCAAATCCACGTTCGACATCTTTGCGTGCGGCCTCCTGCTCTATCTTAAAGCTACCATCCAATCTAGTGCTTGGGTCGGTTTCTGTACCGAGGAACCTTGATAGTGATGGGTAGATACCGTCAACTAGGTAGTACAACTTCTTGAATGGTTTCTCATCCAGAGTAAACAGATGGTCAATCTGTTCGTGCCTCCCGTTTAACATCGATTCAAGCAACGACGAACGTTCCCATATGTTGATGTCGTTGAGAGTTCCAGGAAATCCAAAAGACGCATGCCAAAACCATAAATTATGATCCACTACGGCTTCAAGGGCAATGGAGGCATACTTCTCTTGACCTTGAAACTGTCCTTTTAAGGCTGTTGGACAGTTCTTCCAATGAACTTTAGTCACATCCAACGATCCCAACATGCCTGGCATTTTGTGTGCATTCTTATGCATTGTTGTAACCTTGATAGAATCTGCCTTCGTTGGGATTCGAAGGTATACCTCCGCTAATGCAGGGCATGATACCAAACCCGTCACGAGGTGATGCACACACCTGCGGCTTGTCGATTCTCCAAATTGATGATAATCAAGGAATGCATTTCCAGAAATGCCGTAGCATATCATCTTCAATGCACAAAGAAGCTTCATGTACGGGTTGATTGTTTCCTTTCCCACTCGGCAAACAGTTTTTACCCAAAAGGAACTTCGACGGCACAAATGGTTTAGGATTGTGTCAACCATGTGACGCTTAATCCTGAAGGTGCGCTCAAACTGCTTGTCTGGAAACCTTGGTACTTCACCAACCCAGTCACTTAAGACACTCTGTTCAGCCCTTTGGTAATCGTACTTAATGCGTGGGCGTTTCGGCTGGCCTGCTGAAGAGGCACGAGTACGCTTCCCTGTCAGTGGAGGAAGATCGTGTTCATCAACTGCTTCCAAAACCATATCACGAATCACATCTTGGGGGATCTCGATGTCATCTTCATCAAGAGCAGCATGAGCGATCAAGCCGAAAACCATCAGAACTTGAAGCAAAGCAATAAAGTCCGTGACTAGGACATTCTCCTTCACGTTTAGTGCCATGGCAGAGGCAGCGCGACGCGGAGGGGCAATGGATGGAGGCAATGAACAGAGGAGACCGCAATCACGGAGGGGGGGGGGGCTGGTTAAAATAAATGGACAGATCGTAATGGTGTTTTACCCCAGACGAGCATGAAAACGATTCCCCAGTCGACGGCACGGCTTGTCTGGGTGAAAAATGAAGAGTAAATAACCCTGTCGGTGGCGTGAAAATTCGCCTGGGGGATCAGTCTCCGAAAAATGAAAAAATTGGTGGGTTAAAAAAATAATTACCCAGGACGATAACCCAGTCGTTGGTGAATGGCCTAAGCACTGCCTGGTGTCATATTTTTTCCGAGCTTGAGGGAGGCTTGAGGGGTAGGCAGTACCGTAATAGGAGGGGTGGCAACTATTTGCCCATTGCCTCGGTACCCCACTACCTCAGAGCCTCCTCAGAGCTAATCCCCTGGCGGTCGGTCAGAAGTCTCCTGCCTAACTAGCTACTAGATAGGGCCATATCTAGTAGCTGGGTACCTAACCAACCTAGAGATGTCACCCTGGCGGTCGGTCATAGGTACCCAGGTTGTATATACCTTTTACCTAGAGATGTATCTTGTAATACAAAGTACATACTACATTAATACCTTATAACAGCAGATCTAACAGCGCAACTCAGCACATCTACAGGCAACTACTTAACTAGGAGATATCTCAACCACACACATCATACCAACTCTATCATAACTGTGATTGTACCAACACAACCTCACATTTCCACTAACTCATCTCCCACACTTATAATTTCATCAAAAGGAACACTGACAAATACATGGTTGGGAGCCCATTCACCCCCTGTCTCCAACTGGACTTCCTCGTAGGAATCACCGTGACATTTCACCAATCTGGCCAACACCCTCCCCTTAGGTATTGTTAATTTATTGTCTTTATTCCAATAAAATTCATTTGGAATTGATACCAACCATTTGTTGTAGTACTTGATAAAAAAGCTAGAGCTCTGTACTCAAACATCTCCTGGCCACCCCTCCTTATGCGCAAGACAATGATACTATTATGCCGGAGTCGTGTCGAATCATTAGTTCCAGGCTGATCCCCCTTTGAATCTTTTTCCAAAGACTTTTTTGAACCAAACCAACGCTCTGATCTCGACTTGAACTTGCTACCTATATCAATGGAACCTTTGTCGCACCGCAGAGTAAGCATACTCATCAGATTGTAGGATTCAGTCAGAATTTCCCTCAGATTTTTGGTCTCTTGTATTAGACACTTGAACTTTTTAAATGCATCACTGCCTTGCAATGTATCGTCCAATTGATCTTCATTATTTTCAACCTAGGTGGAATTATTGTTTTGCATTTCCAGTTGGTGCTGTTGTCAACCTCCGCCTCATCATTAAATTCTACAGATTTCCATCCAGCTATATGCGCCTCTATTGCGTGTTGCATTCTCTCATCACTCTCATCACTGGAATCAGTAGCCTCAGTAGCCTCAACTCCATCATCATCCAACTCCTCCGTCTGCAATGATACATTTGCGATAGTGGGTGTTGTTGCTGTGGTACCAATCCCTCCTGACCTAGGATCTGGTAGTGGTGGCATAAAAAACTGTGATATTAAATTTCTCAAGTCCCTGTGGATTGAAGATAATAATGAAGTTGAGTAACTAAAATTAAGGACATAACAATATGGACAACACATACCCTTGTGTTGCAATATCCACAGCAAACGGCGACATTCCATTTCCCGCTTCTGATCCAAATAGCTTTAAAAATGTTTTCATGATTCTCGTTCCATATGAAATAATTCCCTCGACAGCACTCCAAAGTTAATCCACAGCTGGCTCTGTCAAATCTACCTCAATCGGAACACTCGTGCTCGATCCTTTTTTCATATTCTCAACAAATTTCTGAAGTCCTGCTGGATATCCCTTCATACTGTTGGACCTCAACGGATCAAAATTTGATTCAAACATAGCTTCATTCTTGATGAATGCTTTTTGCACAATGCGTATCAGCTGCTCCATATTGAACTCACGAAGAATCATACGCCAGATGCCGTATGTGTGTTCATTCAGTTCGGAGGTCAGCCTCTGTCCCTGGGAGACATCCCGATAGGTGAACAAGAACAGGCATGCCACTGTCTCCAAAAGCATGTTTCGCTTGTTAGGTTGCATTGTGCTATACCACGTGATAATAAAAAGATTTAGGTCATGTTCGTAACACAAGATCATCCCATCTGTTAAAACTTACCTGTAATGTGTATGGAATGATGAGAACCATAAGAAAGCCACTGATACATGCATCTATCTTTCCAGTTCAATTCACGAGCGTCACAGAATAGTTGCGTAGGCGGATGAATGTTAGGTTGACCACAAGAACGGTCAAATTGCCAACATCTTTGAAATTCTTGTTGAGCAATTTCTCAACAGTATTAGCAGAACACAATGGCGTACAATTCACGTGCAACTCCAGCCTCTTTCAAGTGCCACGGGTCAATCACAAATTTACCCAATGATGATGGTGATGATCCCGTTACCATTTGACCTTGTGTATTTTTATTATTATGCTTAGTGTCGGTCCCAGCTACGGTGTTACTATCGCCATCGAGATAATCAGTGTTCATTTTCTTGTCGTTCTCCATGTCGCATGAACCGCCATCTGATGAAGTATTTAACACACAGGTGTTTCCATCTCTCTTTGCCACCTGCTCACAAGCTTGGAGTACTTTATTGCAAACATTATGATGAGCATACTGTCATAATGAAACGAGATACATTCTAAATACTCACCCTCCAGTGTGAATTGGGAATTCTTGTCAATAGTCTGAGGTCTGCCTACAAGGACAAAATATGGAGACATCCCAGGAGGCACAGCTTGAAACGTCAGGATCGCAACCTTCACTTCCTCCACCAATGGTCCATGTTTTCCATCTCAATATTCCTTTATCAACTTGTCGATATCAGGTTTGTCCATGTCTTTAAGAGACACCATGTGATTTGGGTACGCTCCACCAACTAGAGCACAGTGAGTTGTGCTGACCTGATAACACTTGACGAGTTTAGTAGCATCAATGCCAATGGAGAAGGAGATCCTTAAGCTGTTCGAGAAATACAAGGTGATTTAATAACTTCGTTAACAGATAAACCGATATTTTCAAACTTTGGTGTGTGGAAAATGGCTGCTCACCCTTCGTCTCCAAACTTCTTGCGAATCTTTTCAATATGGGAAGTAACTATATCAATAAGTTCGTCTCTAGTGTGTTGAATAAAGGGAGGAGGGCGTTTCTTGGATGCTAGTTTTTGGAGATGATGCATAGATATACATCTACCTAAATTGGAGGATGCGAACTTCGACGGCAGACTTTGACCCACATCCCAACAGACTCAGGTAAAAGTTTGTCACTGCAGTGCTGTAGACAGGATTTTTAACTCCATTCACCTTTGCAATATAAGCTTGCATTAGTCCAACTAAAAGATGGTCCCGGACGCTCTGGTTTTCATTGTAGGTCTTAACGAAGCTGTTGATGAAGTTGTTTTGTCCTGGCAAGAAATCGTTCTTTGACACTACAGCCTTGATGGAAGGTTTGTTCATTGTCGCAAAAAATGCACATGCTGTCTTACTTCTCATGCGCAAGTCTTGCACATTTGGTGTCAAAAATTCGTCATTCGTGTTGTTGAATTTTGACAATACACTTATATCCTCGGGAGCAACATCACTTCGTTTGAGGATAGTCTGAACAGAGATATATGTTTTTGCACGCTCTCTAATAGTGGCTTTGAGACTTTTTGCACGTTGGCCTTCACACAACACATTATGTTATCAGAAGGATTTAGATAACTCGTGACAGAATACGACGAGAGACATATATGCACTTACATAGAATGAAATATGACATTCATCAAATGAATGAATGTTACCAAGTTTTGTCTTACGGAGTTCACCCCTGCCGTTGCAAGTCTTCATGAAAAGATTTGTTAAACTAGTTTTCCCAACCAAATTAGGCTCATATAAGGAGGATGCATTTATGGGGCATGATGTATGTAGGAGTTAATGTCCTGTTGAAGCTGTTTCTTTTGGAAATCAGGAAAGATTCCCTCACAGCTCCTTCGTGTAGGATCAGATTTACCAGGTCTAGTGCTTGCAGCTTTATCTTGCATGTTGTTTGCTTCGGAGGCAGCTACGCTAGGATTAGGGTTAGGTGATGGCCTGGCAACGCCAGTATTAGGGTTCAGTGGTGGCTTGGCAGTAGTTGTGGCAGGTGGTGGCTTCTTAATCATAAAAGAACTTTATAGATTTTTCTATCCCTTCTTAGAGGCCTTCAGCAACTTCTGCTCGAGTTTGGTAAGAGACTTATTCATGACACGAATTGAGAAATCTCAGAAAATACATCTTGGTAAGTCATTAAAAATGGACAACTGACCTTCCCTTCCTTCTTCTTCTCTTTTATATTGGCATGACAATCTACACTCTTTGCTAAATCTTTATGTCTCTTGACTGTCTTGTGGTCATCCCATCTGGATCTTGTATATTCACGTTCAGATCTAACCTTGATCCTGATTTTGCACAGGTCACAATGGTACCACTCCCCATTCTGCTGCACTGCAGTGAGGCTCGGTAACAGGCAAATCAATATAGTCTTGAAAATAACTAGCCTTCGACCCTTTAGGGACCGGCAACAACCCCATGTGTGTCATAACGTAACCAGACCCAGTGTAACCAGCTGGGAGTGGTTGATTGGCGGTGGATTGATTGGAGTTTGGTTGGTCAAGTGGAGGAGAAGTAGATTGGTTGGAAGTAGAGTTTGCATTGTGTTGGTCAAGTGTACATGAAGTGGATGGGTTAGAAGTAGATTTTAAAACAGATTCTTTTATTTGACGAATTAGTTCCGTGGCAGCACTGTTGGGAAAACATAACAGTTAGAAACACAATGCGTAAATATAACAAAAACAATAATCAAAAACACAATGTAACTCACTTCAACTCTCCTTTGAAAGCCTCGACATCAATTGAATCATCATCTTCCTCAAATGCTTCCACTTCCGTCATTGTGGCTGCCGGACCCTCGTCATTAAGTTCAGCCGATGCTTCCACCTCCATCGTTGTCACTGCCGCACCCTCACCAGAATCTACCTCTTCTTGCCTCTCAGATTCAGGAACAGAAGCCACCTCCGTCTCAACCCCGTGCTCATCAGTACCAAGTACATTAGGTTGATTAGCATTAGCCTTTTCCTTTGTTGCCTTTTTTTTTTGTTAGAACTCGTTTGCTTCGATGTGTTAGCACTCTTTCTCTTGGGTGGGAGTTTTGTTTTGCAGGTAGAAGGTGTGGTGGTATTGTTGTTGTCAACTTGGGTTGCTAGTTGCTTCTCTGTGGGTATTCTCGTTCTCTTGCCAGACAGGACTGGCACTGTCTCCGCGTTCTTCCAATATTCGGTGAGGTTTGCCTTTGGCGATGACATGAAAGAGCGGCATAAGTAATGAATCTTGGTACGTGCGAAAAGAATAATCTAACACTTACCTTTGTCGCAAACCCCCAATTCTTGAAGCTATGCTTATGCTGCTAAAGTGTGAGACGAACAGTTGCTTCCAGAAACCCTCAACTTAGGTGCAAAATGTAGCTGTGCTTAGGTGCAAAATGTAGCTGGCTTAGGTGCAAAATTCAGCTGGGCTTATGTGCAAAATGTAGCTGTGCTTAGATGTAGCTGCGCAAAGGTGAATATTGTAGCTGCGCTTAGTCGCAAAATAAAGCTGCGCAAGGTGCAAAATGTAGCCACGCTTAGGTGCAAAATATAGCTGCGTGAAGTTTGCTTCCATCTGTTGAGATTCAATCGATTCGACGACAAGCAAGAGGTGCGCACATCACAGTGATGGCTGAGGTGTGATGGCTCAAAGCGTCACATCTCTTCCGCAAAAATTGGTTGAAGGAAAATTGATCCAGGTAGGAATCAAGTACTAAAGTTTTTGACCGGCGTTTAGTTACCCAGCTACCAATTGGAAAATTGAATGGCGGACGGTCATAAGGGTTACAGTACCAGAACCAGGAAGGGTTAATGGTGGTCCATTTGGGGTAGGTGGGTCTAGTTAGTAATATTAACTAGGAGGCCACCCTCCTTGTGAGGAGCAAAAAAAGGGAAAAAGTCTTGTTCCTTAATAAGAGATACAACAGTGGCAGCAAGGATCTTAGATATATTTTGAAAGGTAATCACTAATCAACAGTCAGCAAGATACAAGCATATCAAAAATGAAAAATAGCTCTCACAGAGAATTTAATCCAGTGTGTGTAAAATATCACTTTTCATATTCAAAAGGAATAGTCTTGGAAAAAAAAAAAAAAAAAAAAAAAAAAAAAAAAAAAAAAAAAAAAAAAAAAAAAAAAAAAAAAAAAAAAAAAAAAAAAAAAAAAAAAAAAAAAAAAAAAAAAAAAAAAAAAAAAGTCGCTTAAAAAAGATTTTTTTTTGAAATCATCTTTTTAGAAGCAATCTTAGAAAGATTTTAGAAAGGCTCGATCCAATCCTGAAAGAATCTATAATTTTATAGAGTCATATGCCAAATCACAAGCAGCTTTCTGGCCACACCCCTCTATTATATTTTTAACCCTTTCCTGCATCGAGGTCTCCAAGGGGTCCTTTGGCTAGAAAGCAGCGTAACTCAGTCAGTTTTCAGCTGATTTTGCTCATTCCAAGCATAGTATACTCATATTTAGACCAATTCTGATGATGTAACCAAGTTTTATGTTGGTAATCTGTCTGTAGATGGTGCTACGGTAGTACCATCTTGGGCGTTCCCAACTTTGGCTGGTGAGGTAGGTATCCTCCTATATGAGAAGTACCATACTCAGTGATAATTGTTCTACATTAGCTGTTGTAACCATGTAATCTAGTACCAATGTCAACATTACAGTAAAATGATCTAAAAGCAATGTTTCTAATATGAAATAAATCTACTACAAGACTATTCAATCAACCTTGGTCTTGTGCTCGTCGTACTTTGGCCAGCACGTATCACAGATGGGTTCCTTGCATTGAGCGCATCCAAACTTAGACTTACGGCACCTTGACTTCTTTACTTCAGTCTCAACATCATCATCATCTTGTTTTCTGTAACACATCCTGCCATATACAGAATTCACCATATCATCTCCATTCTTCTTCTTCAGTAGTACTTTCGTTCAGTGCTGCATTTGTTGGTATGGCGCGAGACCCACATGCATACTCAATCGTCACCCTCTCATTCATTGGATGAGCAATACCTTTGGTTAGACCATGCAAACAAAAGAAGCATTTATCACAATCACAAGGCACAAATTCTGACTGCCTCATCCAACGTGGCCGCTGATATTCCTTATCACCATCCCAGTCCAATCCAATGCCGTAATTCATGAGGGCAATTCCCAAATCAATCTGAGCCAACTTCACTGGCGTGTAGTAATTGTCAGTATAAAGCACACGGCCTTTCTGGTTGTGGATGTTGGCTTGCTTGGCGAAGTCAGCACAAATCTTCGTTGTTGTATTGACGACACTCCTTCGGCACCAGTGTAGCGTTCCAAGCAATCATAATTCCACTAATGGCACAACACATGGCATAAACCTTGATGCCGTGCTTGATTGGCTTCGCCGGCATGTACTGCACGCGTACTCAATGGCACCTCCCATGTAGCGGATCATGCTCTTGTCAACTGTGACTAGTTGACCAACAGTCCATGCACGGTTTATTCCTTTCAACATAGCATCCATTGCGGATCTAACTTTGTATAATGGAGCATAACCGTCATTGCCCTTAGATTTACGTTTACTTTGAGAGTGTAGATTCAGTTGTGAACAAATGATCACAAACAGTGTCACTTACCTATCATCTGCAAAATGAATGAAAGGCGGTGCATAAACTCATATGCCGCTCCACTCATACAATTTTGAACAAACGGGATCGGTATCCCGTGGGGGTTGCTGCAGCCACATAATGCGCGAGGGTGGCTTGAACTTCCCAAAGAGCTTGGAGTATTAGAATAGCAACCCAACAGATGACATACCAAGCAGTTGCCTTGACTTTGTATTTTTCGTTGTCTGCACGATGACAAGACAAAGGATGAGATGTGCCATCAGCATTCTTAGCAGCTTCAACCCGAACTTTCCTCTTCTTCCAACCGCCGTCTCTATCATCAGCAATCTTCTCAATTACATCATATTTGTACGTATTTCTTGTTGGTTTGGTCAGCAACACTATCAAAGAAGGACTTAGCAAGCAAACCTAAAACATATCAGCTAGGTCACTTGCACTCCGAGCCACATTCTTAATGTACGAGGTCGGTCCGATCTCTCCTCCACCGGAAGGACCGGTGTATTGATCACGCCTATCCAGTGTCCATGAAATATTAGACTCTGCAGTTTGCTCTTTCCATGGCCGATGCACTTCACGCTCTGGCTCCATCTTCTTCTTCCATTCGTTTTGTTGTGTCTTGGAAAAAGATTTGCGTAATTGACACAATGGAATTGTTGCGGTCGATGAAGGGAGCAAACTGCTTGGAAATAATCACATCTGTCTGCGCTTCTGGATGCAGGTTATCCAGATTCCTCCCATTGTGAATGTAGGACCAGAGCACTCCAAGCTCGGAACTATCGGGTTTACTTTGGTCTTGATGAAGCCCTCAAGCTGGATTTGCCGTGATCACTCGGTAAGGATCCATGAACCATTTGAGTTTCTCGGGCATACGGCATGGTGAGAATGGAGCTTGTGTGATCTTCCACAATTCATATCACAATTCTCACCGTTGTTCATCGACGAATTCCTCGTTCTCCTGAGCCCATGAGCGTCGGCATCCGGATCCAAAAATTCTTGCTCAGCGGTGAGATTGCCCCAGAACTCCTCTCCTGGATCAGTGGCAGACATTGTGATGGCGGCGTGCTGGCGAACAAATGTGTCGAGATGGTACTACATTTAATTGCGGGTTGTGGCGGTGAAGGCATGGTGGTGGTGCTAGCGTTCTGTTTTCTTAGTGGTGGGAGATGGCGGATTGCAATTTTTTTTGTTGTCGCCAAAAATCGAGGGTGGCGGGAAATGCAGGAAAGGGTTAAGGTACATAGAAATATGTAGAAGATTAATGGCCCCTCTAGCTATGCCTTCTACCGTATATCACGGTTTACAAGTCCCCACAGATTATATGACCCCCCCTACTTTTGAACTGCGTGTATTTCAAAAACTAAGCGATTATTGACTAAACGGATAAGATATTTCCAGAAATCTTTTTCTTCTTCTGAAGGTTTTGGTGTATCACACTATAGGCAACAGTTTGTCCTATCAAAAGTTATCGCAACATATCAATATTGTGTTGATGGTATATCTTGTACATTTGGGGGTCTTATAAATCATGATATACTGTATTGCCACCACCCTCCCAAGGGACCCCCAACCAATACACACTCTAGTACAGAGTGTTAACTAAAAATTGTTTGTAACACTAGTTTGGTTGGACATGGCCATTAGGGGTCCATTTGAATAACAATTGCTATTGCTCTCGTAGACCCTTAATTTTGTAAATAGTACACATATCATGTGTGTCATACAAGTTGTGGCACACCTGTTGTACCAAATGAAATTACTTGCAAAACACTTGTAAAATGGTGCATAT